>SRMA01024063.1:0-101552 GCA_007224835.1 Danionella cerebrum | reverse complement strand
ATGACTCATTTGAGTTCAGTGTGACTTTCTTTTGACGTGACTCATTTGATTTCAAAATGAGTAAGTTGATGTTAGTGTGATAAAATTGAGTTTAGAGCCTCTCAGTTGAGTCTTATGCGAGTTGAGATCAGTGTGACAGTTGAGATCAGTTGTGACTCAGTTTAACCTGAGACTGTTCATTTCAATTAGACTCAGTTACGTTCAACTTACGTTCAATTTTTATACTCTCGTGTTTCTCGTGTTTGTGGTCATCCATTGTTATGTGGCTAAAATAACTTTCCAAGTAATTGTTTCTCTCTCTCAGGACTCATGTACTCATATCTCATCGTTTCCCCTGTAGACCATATCAAACTCATCAGATGGTTTCAGATCTGCATCTGTTCATGCTCTGATGAAGTGTTCTCATTTGAGCGGAACAATGCACTTTTATTAATAAACCTGTCATTCACTGCTCAGTCTGACCACATGACTCATAACAGATGGAAAGAGAGAGAAATTTCATTAGAACAACAGAACGACAAGCTGTCAGAGGAATGCAGTAGCTCAATGCCAGAGAGAGAGAGAGAGAGAGAGAGAGAGAGAGAGAAAGAGAGAGAGAGAGAGAGAGAGACATTAATAAATCCCACAATACTAATAATTCCATCATTACATCCTGACCCTTGTAATTGATCTGTTTGATTCATTTGTTAAGCTACAGACCACAAGTGAATTTGTCTTTTAAAATATTAGAAAAGTGCAGCCAAATATTGTCTGTTTTTCTGATGTTTCATCTCATTCTGGACACACTTGGGGAGTGTGTGTTCTCTCTGCACAATCATGCATCACAGTTCAGGCTGTATAATCAAAGAAGAGAGCGCTGCACGGAATAATGATTTTGTTTCTCCTCCTCTGCTGTGTTAAACCATTAAAGAGTCAAGAGAGCATAGCGTTAGAATTATAGGCTCATATACAGCGCTGAGTCACCACAGCTAAACTTGTTTGAATTAAATCAGCTCCGTCACATGAAATATAATCATCTAACACACAACCAGAGCGTGAAACTGAGCGTGAGAGTGTGTGATCATAAGAAGAAGCACTTCAACATGCAACTCTGTAGATAAGCCACAGTAATAAACCAGTTCGAAACTCTGGCATCAGATCTCTGCTTCTAACTTAAACTGAATCACATCTTAATGATTCTGTTAAGCTTGGTATGATTCTGTTGAGTTCAACATGACTCTGTTCAGCTTGAGATGATTCTGTTGAGTTCAGTTCAACTCAATATATTTCACTGCAGTTGAATATGATTCTGTTTTTTTCATTATGAATCAGTTTAGCTTGGTATGATTCTTTTGAGTTCAACATGACTCTGTTCAGCTTGGTATGGTTCTTTTCAACTCAATACATTTCACTGTAGTTCCATGTGATTCTGCTGTGTTCATTATGATTTAGCTTAGCTCAATAAAATACACCTCAGGTAAAAAGATTCTGTTCAGTTCAATATGACTGTTGAGGTCAGCAGGGTTCTGTTGAGCGCACTTCGATTCGGTTCAGCTAATTTCAACAAGATTCTGGTTTTCCAGTTGAACTTAATTACTCCATTGAACAGATTTTGCTCAGATCAATCGTTTATAATGATTTCTTTAGTTTTTTTCTTTCCTTTTCTCAATTTCTCTGCACATATAGATGCTTTTTTTCTCTCAGACAGGTTGTGTTCATGTAGTTGTATTAATGTAGTATTTTACTTGTATTCATATGTCTTGAATTTTCTTGCATTATACAAAGTGCTTCTTTTATCTGTTCATTCATTCATTAATTTTCCAACCCGCACATTGGGCGAGAGGCGGGGGTACACCCTGGAAAGGTTGTCAGTCCATTGCAGTTCTTTTATCTAATACCACTCATTTCTATAAGTTTTCCAAACTTTCTGAGCTTGTGAAGTTGTTCTGGGACGTTCCTGTGAAGCACCTTGAGAAATAAGGCCAGTGCTGAGGACACATTGAGGAGGAATATCCACAGAGGAGCGAGTGAATGAGTAAATGTGTCGCTCCTGAAGTCGAGACCAGTGCTCTCTTCTAACTAGGACACTGCAGCATTTTTCTTTCTTCCTGAAATGTCATCCTCCCTCTGTTTTCATTGCTCTCTTCTCATTAGTCATCCTGGCCTGATTATTTCATCCGCTTAGACGCACTACAGTCTGCTCTCCTTCCTTCCGACTTTATTTCTAAGCAAGACCATTGCTACCTGTGTGAATTGAGGTTCTTACAACCCCTAGGCTTTCATGGGCAGGATACTCCTTTTCCTTGGGTTTTTGAAAGAGCAATTTGTTTCTGGCTCAACTTTGGCTATACAACCAGCATTTTCATGGCTTAAATTGCCACAAAGAATTACGATATAGATGATTGGATCATGTCTGGAGCCCATTTCGGAGCCAAATTAATAACCTATGCCACACTACATATGATGTCTGGCCCAGCAGCCTGTGCTCAAATTTTGTTTTGCTGACTGGTGTTTTATTATAGTGAGAGTTTTAGATCTTTAATCCATCTAACAAATGTTTGTCAACTCTGTTTATTTTCTATTTGTTTCAATTGCAAGAGGCATCTTTACATGTCATTGACAAATCTCTAATGAATGGCTTTAAAGGCTTAAGTGGAGGGAGGACTTGTCTGAATTTTATATTATATGCAACTGAGTGGGCTCAGGTAATCCATGGATAGTAATGAGCAGATGCTTCAATGAATCTTTTAATCTGCATCACATTTTAATACATCTCATGTGTAAACAATAATATGCAAATGTGTGAGCACGGCAAACCACAGGCACTTCACCCTGTAGCCCATGGTTGAGCCTGTTTAAGTCTTAGATGATCACACAGGAAAACCATGTTGCCGTGGGAAGTTGTTGAAGATCCCATTAGGGGGTGCTAATCCTAGAACCCCAGTGCATTGACGGGAAGAAACACAATAATCCAAATGCCAAACTGAGATCCTGACACTCTTTGGTCATTTTAAAAATAACAACCCATTTGTGCATTCCATTTCACATTCTTTCCGAGATCACTTCGCATAATATATATTTAAAGTGATATAAATGATATAGCTAGTCATCCCACACGCACACATCATGAGTGTTTGGTGAGTCGTCATGAAGATTATTTGTGGGTCGATGTGGTTCCTTTATCGTTCACAGGAATCATTCATTGTCTGCAGTTGATCACTTCACTCAACCCTTCACTCAGTGGACTGATCTTTGACTTGCAGGTACTCCTTCCAAGACGAGGAGGACATGTTCATGGTGGTGGATCTTCTTCTGGGAGGAGACCTGCGCTATCATCTGCAGCAGAACGTTCAGTTCAGTGAGGAGGCCGTCAAGCTTTACCTGTGTGAGATGACGCTGGCGCTCGAGTACCTACAGAGCCAGCACATCATCCATCGGTGAGACAAGATTGAGACAACCAGTTTCACTCTCTGAGGGTCTCACATGTGTGATGAGGTCCAAGTTTAGTGAATAGATCTCAGACCATTTCACAACTTAACAAATACTATCCGTAATTCTTTAAAGAAAGGAAAGATGCAATATGTTTTTTTAGCGTATTTAGGGTAATTTAGGGTAATTACTGAGTGATTTACTGGATTTAAGTTTTACATTTTGGGTTTTTATGACCTACATTGTTTTAAAGGGGAAAAGGCTACATTTCTTTGCTTAGTAAATGTGCTATATTTTGAAAAGTATGTACTAAGTCTTCAAAAGTTGGCTTAATTCCATTTTCTGAATCCATGCAACACGAAGTTTAAAAAGTTTCATATTGAACATTACATCTTTAAAGTGTTAATCCTCTTTGTTTAACCTTAGCCGCGAGAGAAACCATACAGCCATTTGTCAGGGCTTCCACAACATGAAAACGCGCAAAACTTCACAGTGTGAAATGAAAAACAAATAGAAATGCAGAAATTTAATGTGACACAAAACTGGGGAATGCACAGAGAATGGTTCATGAATAGAAAGGTGAATGAATTTTAGTGAAATAGAAAGTTCAAAAATGAAGGAAGCAAAACATCGGTTTAACTCTATATAGAGTAGGACCAAATATACTTCGAGTAGAGTTAATTTAACTCTTAGGATTTTACTGTGTAGATGTTATATCTTGATAGTAGATGTTAATTGTGGAGTTAATAGGTGAGTTATTCCTTTGGCTGCAATGGACTAGTGACCTGTCCAGGGTGTTTGCCACCTATCACCCGAAGTAAGCTTGAGATAGGCACCAGCACACCCTGTGACTCCGAAAGGGAACAATCAGTTATAAAATGAATGAATGATATTCTTTTGGGGTGTTATCATTCTTCAGGTGGGCATCATTCTTCATCAAGGTGATTAAGCTCACTTCAGCCATAATTGGCTCATTGAGAACAAGCACATGATCCACCAGTTATGACTGACATCTAATACCTGAATAGCAAAAACTGGTAGAATTAGAACTAGGTGTGTCTTTCCCTTTGTTCCGAAGCTCTTGATTGAAGCTGTTGGCGTAATACTGGGTATGTCACTGTGGTATTCAGGTGGGCACCCTTTTTCTTCAACGTTTCGTTGCTAAGGCCCATTAAGTCTCCTTCCTTGCTACAATCTGCCTGACTGCATAACACATCTATACTTTTCTATCCAGTATTATGCACATCCAGCTTTTTGAAAAGAACTTATGAATTGATCTTCTGTTGCAAAGAACTTATGTAAAGTATGTAACATATTACAGATAGATTTCTTAATTGTATTAAAGCATAAAAAAGCTATGTTTAAAATGAGACATTTTCTGTATGGTAATGAGGCACTTTTCTCACCATCTTCTGTGAGAGGCATGTACAGAGGAAGTAAGTATAAGCAGTATAAACAAACTATGGGATTACAAAAACACTCAAAACATCACAACAACAAGCAGTTAGAGGACTCAACCCAACATAAAAAAGTGTTCTAAAAGTTCTGCTAAACATTTTCCAAACTTCTTATTACCTTTTTTGGGGTCATGGGCGTCTGCAGGTGCCTATCTCCAGCCCACATGGGGCGAGAGGCAGGGGCAGACCCAGGACAGATCGCCAGTCCATCGCAGGGCAACGTTCACTCACACATTTACACCTAAGAGGAATTTAGATTATTCAATTAACCTAACCGCATGTTTTTGGGACTGTGAGCGAAACCGGAGTACCCGGAGGAAACCCATGCCAGCACGGGGAGAACATGCAAACTCCTTCCAGGAAGGTCACCGGCGAGCCTCGAACCGACATCCTTCTAACTGGAAGGCCTCAGTGGTACCCACAGCGCCATAACAATGAAGCAAAACATGCTGTTTTTACAGTGGTTGCCATTTTAAAGATGAAAAAGAGACTCTGTGACATGAAACCCAGAAGTTATCTGAAGAAAATCAAGAAAAAGCATGTCTTGCTGTTGTGTAAGTTCCTACTTCAATGCTGTAGGAATGCGTTGTAGTCAGAGTCATTATCTGACCAATAAAGCAATATAATTAACACTAGTGATGTAGCCTTCAACATAGCAGCCTGTGCAATTCAACATTTACTTTCATTCCAATTTTCAAAATAAATGAATACATTTATTATTAAATGTTCCATTAGTCAATGCCATGGACGTTTCTCTATTTCCGGGTTTGTATCTCATTCATTCTTATAATGGTGGTTGTGTGAAATAAGCAAATAGGCAGGTTGACTGTAAATCATGTGACCCTCTGGCGTGTAAAGGACCTCAACGATTTGGGGTTAATAGCAAAGATGATTTCAAATATTGTCGGGCAGTTGAATATAACTGCAATTCTAAGTTGTTTTTATCACTGTAAAAACATTTGTTAAGCCTACGCTCTACTAAAAGTATCATATCTATTTTGCAAAAACAGAAGAGTGGCATTGAAAAGTGTTTAGTATGTGTGTACCATTGCCTCTCTGGCTTGAGTGTTTAGCTCTGTGAAGCTCTTCAATGAGATGTTCTCAATCACTCTAAATGTCATTTTCTGATTTAGTTTTCATCATAAACACTCAACCGAACTGAGGGGAACACATCTCTAAAATTATATTTGTACAGTTGTCAATAATATGTTAAAACAGAAGAAGCTGTTTTATTTTAATCCATTGGTTGGTTAAAAGAACCATTACAGCTCAACTACACGTACAAACCTGTTGAATGCAGCAAATATGAGTTTGAGAGGGTTTATCTGTATTCATCCCATCGTAGAGGTTTGAGCCCTTCCAGAAGAAGCTTGTTCGCTCTGTAAATTTATTTAGTTAAACCAAGTTGGGCAGAAGTGTTTCCTAGCAACAGTGTGTCGTGTCTCACGGTTGGCGAGGTAAAATTAGACCACATAGAGGACTCCTAAGAGAAAGAGCGCAGCAACACATGACTGAAGAAACATCTGGAGAGGCCAAATCACAGCATGGGATACATCAGTGATTCTTAGAACTGATCAGAGTAAATGATCTCCTAGAGGGCTCCAGCTCCAAATCTCACTCATTCTTCCTGTCATCTGCCATCGAAACTGCTCTAGCGCTCATCAAATGCATAGAAATACCATAGCAACAACATATAAACCTTAGACGCAGGGAAGCAACTGCCTGATCGTGACATGTACCATTAATTAATAAAGCAGAGTGATATTTTTCACTTTTCTGTGTTTAGATCTTAGCGATTTTACAAATCATCTGTTCTCAGGGCTGGTCTGCAGCAACAAGGACTTAGTGACACCCTACCAACAATACATCCAGTTTAGATACAGTACAGCAACATTTTGAATACACAATGAAAACCGCGAACTGATAAAGCGTATATAAAGTTTAAGGCAACAATACATACACTTTACATAAAGTACAGAAACATGCTGAACTCTATGTTTAGGTTTTAGTAATTTCTCCAGTCATCTTTTTCCAGGACTGTTCTGCAGCAATAAATCCTTAGCAACACCCTAGCAACAAGTCATAACTTTAGATACAGGACAGCAATATCCTGAACACACAATGAAAATGGTGAACTGATAAAGCTGAGTGACCCATCTACATTTTAGTCATTTCTTCAGTCATCTGTCTTAGGGCTGAGTAAAAATTACATCTATAGTATTACCCTAGCAACAACACATTCCCATTAGATACACAACTGCAACAATTCAGACAATCCATCAAAATCACCATCTTGAACTTATAAAGCTGAGCAATATCCTCATCTCTTAGCATCTAAAACTCTTTTTTGCAAACATCGCAGCGAAAACACCTTAGCAACAGCATAACAACACCTTGACGACAGTGATATAATCGAAAACTGATTCGGAATTCAGATCAAGTACTGAAGAGAGGGAGAGAGAGAGGGAGAGAGAGAGAGTCTGAGTACTGCATGAATTAATCCCATCATGCTCTCTGGCTGAAATCATCATGACAGCAGGGGAATGGCTCACTGTTAATTAGCTGTGAGAGAATCAGAGAGTGTTTAGCTGGTCTGAACTGCGTGTCTGTGTGAGAGAGTGTGCTCATTGTAATTAGAACAGGATCTGAAAGTGTGACTCCCCTCTAAGAACTGAACATTCACACAAATGAAGGCTGACAAAGCTCTCTAAACTAGATCAGCTTTCACATACGCACAGCTGATGAGACACGGAATCAAATACTGTTATGTGATGTCACAGAAACTAACGCTGTGATGTCATTGTGTCTCCTAAACAGGGATATCAAACCTGACAACATCCTGCTGGACGAGCAAGGTGAGATGACTGTCTTTTCCTCTTTTTTTCGCATCTCATTCTAAGCACACAGTCTTCTCTTAGATGCCATCTGATTCTAATTCAGTAGCTACTGCATAGCAGATCAAAAGCAATCGACTCACAACCACACCATAGCAACCACATAGCAACATCAAAAACCTAACGAACAAATGAGAAACATTATAGAGATTGTGGTAGTTGAAATAGAAATGGACTGAGGGCACACCTTACCAAATCATGTAGCAACCTGGTAACACTAACTTGCAACACTACCTCAACCACTTCGTAAACTGGTGAATCAATTTGAACACTGTAGCAACCACGTGACATTCACATGGCAACCACATACTATACAGACGACAATTTGAAAACCATAGCAACACCCTGACTATTATCTCCAATACCATGGCGACCTCTTTAGTCATTGATAAAATCGTGATCAGCAACACACCATAAACTGATGGTGTGAACTCATGAACTCATTTTCTGCTTATAAACTAAAGTTTTGAGTCTGATGCAGACCAGTCTGGCTCACAATGGTGTTTCGATAGGAATTAAATAAGTTGCTAGACCTTCTGATGCCCATACTTAGAGACTCTGGGAGCCACACCAGTCCAAGCAAGTATAAGCCTAACCCTTACCCTAAGATCAAAGGTTCAATGATGGGCCTTTAGCTGACTGGTTATGAAAACATGATGCTCATTAAGTTCATTTATCATATTGTGTGCAAAAATATTCCACTCATTAGCAGCTGGAACATCTTACGAAGCACATAGAAACAAACAGTCAATATGTACTGTAAAAAAAATCCTAGCTATAATCAAAGTAGAAATGTGCAATTTGGTTTTGGCTCTCTCTTGCTAACATGCTCCCTACAGTACGATTCACCTCATGTGTTTATTGGGGAAGAGTGGATTGTTCCTCACTATTGAAGAAACAGCGTTAACAGAACCTCTTTTGTTTTTCCTCAGGTCATGCACACTTGACAGACTTTAACATTGCAACGATAATAAAGGACGGAGAACGGGCTACGGCATTAGCAGGAACTAAACCTTACATGGGTGAGAAACACTATACTATTGGATTAAAGATTTTTTTAACTATTTGCAGATTATTGGAAAGTAGTATAGTACCATTGGCTCCTTGCATCATTTTCTGCTTTGTAACTAAGCTGTGCAGAGAGGATTCACTTACAGCCCTTAGCAACCACGTAGCAACACCCTGATTTACTTGGGTTGCCCTAAAACTCCTCATTGAGCGATTTGTTTGCTCAAGATCTCACCCGTTCTTCTGGCTCTTCTGGCTTTTTTCTTGTCTTGATCAAATTTACTAGATTCATTCATACATTTTTTGGGGTCACGGGGGTCTGCCGGTGCCTTTCTCCAGTGCACATTGGGCGAGAGGCAGGGGTACACCTCGGACATGGTGAAATTTACCAACAGCCAGTGCTCAAAGTTTGTTTTGCTGACCGGTGCATGACTCACAGCATGTTCTGTTTTTATTATAGTGAGAGTTTTAGATCTTTAATCCATCTAACAAATGTTAGATTATTTAGAATTATTTTCTATTCTTCAATAAATGAATTTTTATTTGTTTCAGAATCACGGAAATTTATTAGATACTAGAATTAAATTTACAAAGGTTAAGGGTATTTGCTATTATGACACAATCCAAGTTTTCCCCTGAGTTCAAGCACATCATTTCCCCTGCAGCTCCAGAGATCTTCCAGTCATTTGTGAGCGGAGGAAGTGGATATGCTTTTGAGGTGGACTGGTGGTCTTTGGGGGTGACCATCTTTGAAGTTCTGAGAGGATGGGTGAGCTATTCAAGTAAAAATGTATAGGGAGCACATGTTTCTCTATTTTGAATGATAAATATATAGAATTCTACTGATGTTTCTCTCTCTCTCTCTCTCTCTCTCTCTCTCTCTCTCTCAGAGGCCATATGACATCCACGCTAGTAACTCTGTGGAGTCTCTTCTGCAGCTGTTCAGCACAGTCAGTGTTCAGTATAGCTCCACCTGGAACAAAGACCTTGTTTCACTGCTGAGGAAGGTGAGAACACCAAATCAATCATACCATAGCAACCATGCAGAGCACCCTAGCAACCATCAAGACCATAACTAGAGCAACACAAAACAATTCCAGAAAAAAAACTATCCCATAAAAAAACATCATAGAGGTGGCTTTGTTTACATTACAGATAGTTCCAGTCCAAGACAATACCAGTCACATTTACAGATTTAAACTGTGAGTCTCACAACCTTCATGCAAATTGGGGAGCCATGTAGAGCCTCCACCTGAATGAGGAGAAAGATCACCAATTGTTTAGGTGGCTTAGAATCTTGAATAGGTTGTTAGTAATAGACACCTATTAAAAATATCCCATTTAAGTTCAAATTAATTCATTGCTGTTATTGTGTCTCTCACTGTTGAAATTAACCAACCATTTACAGACTGATCATTTCTTTGTCTACGGGCAAGTGTTCAAAATCAACAGGGGGTCAAATACTTGTTTCCCTCACTGTATGATTCATACTGGCGCCAGACTACAGAGGCCCATATGGACACATTCTGTCTCAAACAGATTGGCACGTGAGACACCAGCTCAACTACACTGAAGAAAACTGAAGAGAATTTACTTGAATTTATTGTGTTCAGAGTGTTTGGAGTGTTCATTTTGTCAAGAAAATGTGTTAATTTGACAGAGCTGAACTTGCTTGTCTCTGTGTGAGCAGTTACTGACAGTGAACCCAGAGCACCGCTTCTCCAGTCTGACTCAGATGCAAACAGCTTCATTTCTCTCCGATGTAAACTGGGATGAGCTGTGTGACAAGAGGATGGAGCCCGGCTTTGTTCCTAACGTGAGAAAACACAAACTAATCTACGAATACACGTAGATGAATGCGAATGAACATCTTTGTTTCTGCTGTGTCTGTGCGACAGAAAGGCCGTTTGCATTGTGACCCGACATTTGAGCTGGAGGAGATGATCCTAGAATCCAGACCTCTACACAAGAAGAAGAAGAGATTGGCCAAGAACAGGTCCAGAGACAACAGCAAGGACTCACAATCTGTGAGGGACACACACAAACAGACACGCACAGACACCAAACAACAACTCACTCTCACTGTTTATTGGGGGCGTCTCTGCTTGTCTTCTCTCAGGAGAACGAGTATCTTCAGGAGTGCCTCGAGGTGGTTCAGCAGGAGTTCATGATCTTCAACAGAGAAAAGTCAGGAATTAATTATTATCTATTTGTTTATGTTATGTTCGGAAGTCTAGGGGTGGAATGGGGAGCATGGAATGGGGCTGTTTCACTTTAGAATTGAACAGGGAACAAAAATAATGAATTCCATTTCCAAATTAAAATTTCCGTAAAAGTGTGAGAGGTTTTTCTGAAATAGTTGACTTCACGATCAATATTACTTATATTTATGTCTATATATGTGTACTGAATTTTATTTGCCTATGACAAATGCTTTAGGTGGCGCTGTAGAGCCATTTTGCCCCACCTACATTTTGAACCCAAATCAGATCTACATGTTACAAAATGTAGTTACTTTTCGAGCATGTTTAGGCCCCCAAAGTTTGTCAAAAGCCACAAAACAATAACACTGTGGGCAATTACAATGGCGTTCTATGCACCTTCGGTGCACAAGGCTTAACAAGATTTGAATATTAGGTTTGCCTTTATTGATCACAAATATAATCAACAGATAAAGAATAGCTTCAACAATTTGAGCAGAAAACATTATTAAAAGGGTCTAAAGGCCCGTGTTTGTGAGCAATGATGATGTTACAACCTATGCACATGGATCTTGGGAATGGAAGTATGGTGAAACAAGGCAGATAATCTTATCTGATATAAAGTTGGTATCGCAGAGCAATTATTATTATGTGTTCATTCCAATCAACACATTTGATTGTCGGCAGCCACAAAAGCTTCCGGTTCTTCTGAAATGGTTGTTATCCTTTTGGAATACATTAACCTTCAGCGCACTGGCGGAATATCGTTATCGTTTAGTGTGAACACAACAAACAGATATTTTGGAGCCGGGAAAAGTTTTTATGACCTTGTCGACTTTTCCTTCACTTATTTCTTTAAACTATACAAAATGCCTGACAAATCTAATACAGTACTTCCAAAAATTCCTACACAAGAAATAAATGTATTTGTAACTGCTACAATATTGGATTTAGTAATTGATTGTTTACAAAAAAATCCCAACTTTAATTGATTCATTGTTTTGATCTTTCTGCTTTACTGAGAAAAAAAAATGTTTTTATTGCTTTAACTTCAAATATGGCATAATACATGTGATTTATCACCATTTACAAAATAATATGTTTGTAATATATGATTATGTAAATAATATGATTGTAATCGTTATTTGATTTCAAAATACTGTTTTTTTTCCTGGTCTGGGTTGACCAAAACAAATATTTGGGCAGCAAATCTGGCAATGCAAGGAACATCAGGGAACAGAGGGGTAATGTAAAATTCATGAAATAATTCCAAGCTCTGTAACTTGATGAAAAGTGTGGCTGTCAAAACACCCATGTCCTCCACAAATAGGACGCCTGTGTGTGGAAAATTCACCCTTTTACAAGACAATCAAAGACACATCAATTATCACTAGCTCTACTAATTTCCAATCATGCGAGGAGTGAGCGGATGTGCGTAGGCGACCTATTGAGCACATAATCAAAGGACAACCAGAATCACAGAGCATAATATAACACAGAAAACAACCGTACTGTGTACTAGTCTGTCTTTAAGGCCCATAGTGGTCTATCCCTGCTCACATTTGGTGACAGGAAGAAGAACAAACCGATGACATCAAATTGTGTTGAGGAAAGATCTAAAACAATAAATCACCAGATTCTTTTATTTTGTATAAACAATTAGGTATTAAAAAGAACACCAACCTGACCCTTTGTCAGATTAGTAAACTGAGGGGTCTGGTCCTTTGTGTTTCAGGCTAAACCGTCAACAGGAGCAGGAAGGTTGCAGCGGAGCCGACGGAGAGGAAGAAAGAGAAGAGGAAAGAGAAGGAGAGGAGGCTGAAGGAGGAACAGAGGATGAGGAGACAGAGCTCGACCCTGAGGCCTCCAAACTGAGCATGTGCGGCTCAGCCTGCTCGTCTCCAGGAAGCAGCTAGCGGCTAATCATCTGATACATCACCCGGCCTTTAACCGAAGAGCAGCGCTCGACAGAAGGAGAGTTTTCTACAACCACCACTTAGAAATATAAAATGGCCAATCTACATCCCGATAATAAAATCTACAAAGCTGATATCAATATCCATATGTAGATATGCTGAATCAAATGTTAGATGACCACAGATTGGACAATCTCAGATTTTTGGTGTGTTAGTAATAGAGATCACAGTATCAGCTGACAAATGTCACAGAAATCAATATATTGACAGATTTGGAGCTCTGCGCTTGATATAGTAGCATTTTTTTTAAAACATTGACTAATTTAAATCTATATGATGGATTACCAACGTACTATGTGTCTCTGGGATATAAGTCTCAGTGGATCATGGTAGAACCAAATCTGGCGATATATCCATCTGTGCACTATATCAGACTGACAAAATATTTTATAGTCAGATTTTAATGATTTATTTTATTTTTGGTGATGAACATCACCTGATCAAACTTCTGATATTCAGCACTGAGCCAGAAATTGACTGCTACAAATCACTACGACCAGTAAATAAGCTAATTAATTTCCATTGTACTGTTCATGCTGCTAAATGATTACAAACTAGTCTAAATTTAAAATATTGACCTATTGCTAAACCCCGCCTACATTGGTAACTGTTGCCAAATCGTGGAAAAAATCAGTGGGAGTAAATTGCTTTAGAAGCCAACATATGTTTTAGGATATACCTGTGACAGCCCAAAAGTAACAATTGCAGGTGACAAAACATCCGGTTTAAACCAACATGGAGGTTTCTGAAACTTGAATGCATAGTCTGGCCACTCGAGGCTAGTGTTAGAAAGGACCAGATCCCATTGCCATTGCACGTTAAACATCCCACATTTATCGGTAGAAGAAAATATTGTTTACAGCTTGGTGCATACTCTAGTTTTGTTATTTTTACCCTTCAAGGCCATTTGAGGGCTGTACATTGTTTATAACATATTGTGTTATATTGAAAACTAAACTGTTCAGAAATAAAAGCTGAGCTGGGTAGGTGGTCTCAAATTTTGGTGGTTTCAGTTCCAGCTGTTCAGTTTTGCCAATCCAGAAGTGACACACTGCAAAGAGGAAAACAGCTGTTCACTGCATCAAAATCCTTCTTCTAAAATACTATGGATGCAGAGTTTTTAGCTTGCAGTTATAACATAGAATCTATTGTTAGGAGATGCTAAAGTAGAAACCCCGGATCATTTGAAAAGGGCTCAAACTGAGCTTGAAGAGAGCTCTTCCAAACCGTTGCAGTTTACATTTGAGTTCTCTCGAATACTATGTATAGTTGAAGACAAATCTCTGCAAGCTGACTATATCGATTGATATTCCTTGATTTAGTCTGTTGGGATTTAGCGATAGGTCAGCAAAACATTTGCTATTTCATCCATTTATAATTTATAGTTATAATTTTATACATTTATATAATGTAATGGTTTATTTTCAAAATAGTTTCACCCGACACAAAGTGAAGCGAAAGAAAGGTTTTTGTAAACACTGGCTTCACTGGCAAATTACATTCAAGTATTATTCATAATCACTGCTCAGTTAGGCTTGTTTCCTATTTACTGTAAATGCACGGTTAATATCTAGATCCTGTCAATCAATGTTAGAAATGTTCCATATTTCTGATCCAATATCAGCCGAGTGCTGCTCATGATTGACAGTTTACTGAAGTGTTTCTGATCTTCTATGCAATGCAGCTCTTCAGTGTGACAATGCATTGATCCAGTGGTAACTGTAGCATGGACTGTACCTGAAGTGACTGTTGTGGTGATGAACAGAAGCTGATCGTCAGGAGGTGATCAGTGCATTAACGCTTCATTTTGATGATGATGGTGGTGGTGATTAGGATACTGATGCTGTATTAGCCTCGAATGTCTGTTCTGAAAGGACCTCCCCTGCTCACGTGTTGCCAAACCACTTCTCTGACTGTTAGACAATTCTACTAAACGAAACTGCATTCTTTCAGCTCCTCTAACCGAACTGAATTAAAGTAAGTAGCCTGAAGCCGACTCTCACTGACGAGAGGTTCGATGCCGATCCCCTTATTTCTCTGCTGCTCTACCCTCCTCTGTAAGCTTGACTTAATGTATCTGTGCGTTCGGTATCTTCCTGGCTGAGAGGTTGGGCTCTTTCTGGCATAGCACTGACTTTCAACTCCTGTAGCATTAAAATCATGCAGAGAGGTTTTCAGTAAAATACTTGAACATTCATAAATCAGGGTGCACTTACTCGAAGCACAAGGAAAATCAAGATTTAATTAAAAAAAATGTAATCTGAAAAGTCATTGTTCTGAGTTTTTCAGAAAGGGTCCATTTGGTTGCTATTCTTCAATTAAATTTGAGACATTTAAAAGAGTTCTATCAGACTCCTACTAACAAGTTCATTCTATCTTGATTCGAAAATAAACAATATATTGCCAAAAGAAGTCACTAATCTGCCTTCGATGCCTTCAATTTAAGTGGCATTTTGTTCTTAACCCATTTTAAATAACAGGCTCACCCACTTCCAGCCATAAGAGCTTGAGCTCTTCCAGGAACTCTTTCCACAAGTTTAGGAATATGTGTTTTTTTGTAGCACTTTAGAGACCACATTTCCAGTGATCCAGCGGAAACATGTTTGCATTGCACATGGTTATGTATGACTTGGATGCAGCTGCTTGGCCATGAAATCTCAGTGCATATTACTCTCTACACAGTGTTCTTCAGCGAATTTGAAGGCCATGTGATGTTTGGAGATCTGTAGCAATCGACCCTGCAGAACGCACCATGTGCCTCAGTATTAACTGACCCCTCTCTGTGATTTCAAGTGGGCTTCCACCTCATTTTCTTGTGCTTTGATGTCATATCACTAACAGTTGACTGTGGCATTTTTCATATTTTACGATGCACAGGTAGCTTTCCATCACAGACCATGGTGGAATTTATTTGTTTCACGAAAGCAACGTTTTCTTTCACAAATGCATTGAACACTTTTGGCAATATAGTGTATTTTGAAATTCAATAGTAATATCTCACTATTCTTGTCGTACGACTTATTATTAATGTCAATTTGACTTGCTCTTTATCCCAATTTACTCAAATTACTCCAAAATATTTGAATTTTACATGTGAAAATAATATCTTTAATAGAAATAATGGTCTGCAATGATTATACAATACTGTGTCATCATTCTTACCATTTTTTTATGTTCGTTTAATCCAGCTTCTGCAGTAAATGCCCTTGATGCATGTTTAAATATAATGCTTCTGATTACCAACGCAGAACATGGGAATCCTAGTCATACTGTGAGAACAGCAAACTCATCATGTGAAAGATGTGGAAATATGTAAACCTGCATCAACGATCTCTCCACAGTTTTATGTGGAGCTGAGGAACATGATTTAACCCATATGAACGCTGAGAGATTTCATTAATATTACAAAACCTTAAATATTAAAATCTCTTCAAGTGTGCAGGCACAACTTGTCGGCAAAGACGCCAAAGCTTTTGTACCATTAGCCATTTCTATCCTAAGAGTGTGTGTGGAGCCTTTACAGTGTAGGGTCATCTGTAAACATGCATTTATTGTTATAAGCAAATTATGGAATGTTTTTGAGACATTAATAAAGTTGTATTTAGCCAGATGTGTGAGAGATTTTAAATTAAAGCATGTTGAACCTAATGGGGTGGGGTTATGATCCTTTAGCTTTGACCGCTAAAGAACTGAATATTTTTTCTCTGAATCTTTGAAAGCATGATCATTTATGTCCAGTATAGGATATTTTACAGCCCATATGTGGTTTTATGATCATTAAAGTACCAATAAAGCATTCGTATGAGTAAGATGGTGTCCTCTGGAATTATTTGAAGAACACTGTCAGTCATGAGAAAAATAAGTTATTTTATTGAATGTTTGTCTCAAACCAAATGCATATTGATACTTGTTTTTTTTTTCATTTACAGTTATTGGGTAGAATTTCCACAAATTCCAGAATTTTTGTAAATTATTTTTTTTTACTATTTACAATTCAAGCATTTACTAAAAACGAAAACAAAAAATGCACACAAAATTTTGCTACAATAATTCATTTTAATTTGTAGACATTGAAGATATTTTACATTCTTACATAATTACACAATTTATTTGTTTTTCTGTTGCATATTTTGTGCATGTGTACGTGTGTTGGGGGGCAGACTACATACTGTAATTGTTTTAAATATTTCCTTAACATTGACATCTTGTAGAAAACAAGATCAAATAAACATTCCCATAAAACATTGATTGTTATTCAGAGTCTTTCTGAAACGCCAAGCCTTCCGAATCCTGTGCATGCTCAGAAAAACACAGGATCTAAATGAACTCTTTTGTGGAGTAGCCGAAGAAGAAGTTCCTGATTCATTTAGTCAATGTGTTCAGTTCCTGAAGAATCAGCGGTATCTCACTCACCCTGAAGCAACAGAAAAACACAAAAACACTGTTTCTGTGAAACACCGGTCTGGACTTAAATAGTTTTTTTAATTCTCAATAATACATTCCTGGAGTTACACCATCAAAGCTGGGAAAATATAACAATACTCCCTCAGCAAACCTTCATAAACACACCTGGTGGCTGGTCCAGAAGGTCAAAGGAGTGTACGTTCTCATTCTGCAGTGTGTGGTGCTCGAGGCCCTCAAGAACATCCAGAAGAAGATTCACTTCAGACTCTAGAAGCTGAATGGAGTCATCGAGACGCTGAACAAACAAACACTGGTTCATTGAAATTTAGTACGACAGTTAAGCTTTGTTGGAATATTGTGATTATGTTCAGCTACTGTTCAGTAGAATCCACCTCAAAATTAATTAAAATTTTCCACCAATGTAAGTCGCTTTGGATAAAAGAGTCTGCTAAATACATAAATGTAAAATATGAATATCAAAGTTAATTCCGTTTAATTCAGGTTGGTTTACTTCAGATCAACATGATTTGGTCTAGTGATTAATTTTATGATTAAATTCAGTCTGGTTTGGTTTATTTCAATTATTTTCAGTGGCAATTCAGTTCAGTGATTCAGTTCAATTACTTTGATGGGTTCATTTCATTAGGAATCCCTTCTATGGTTAAGTTCAGTGATTAAAAGTTAAAAGTTCAGTTCATTAGTTCAATTCTGTGATTCAGTCAGCTTTTCTGTCCTGTTCAGTAAAATTGACCTCAAACTTATTTTAAATTTGAATTTTAAAGTTAATTCAATTCAATGCAAGTTGGTTTGTCTTGTGATTCTTTTTAACAATTCTGTTCCGATCAGTGTGATTTGGTTCAGTGATTAATTTCAATGGTTTAATTTAGTATGGCTTAGTTCATTTCAGTTTTTTAGTCTAGATTTTCAGTGGGAATTTAGTTCAGTTCAATTATTCTGATGGGATCATTTCATTATGAATCACTTCTATGGTAAAGTTCAGTGATTCAGTTAAAATATTCTGTTCAATTCATTAGTTCAATTCAGTGATTCAGTTCAGCAATTCAGTCTTCTTCAGTATATTATTATTCAAATCCCTGACTCGGTAAAGTTCAGTACTTTAGTTGAATGATTCACATCAGTTATTAAGTCCTGATCATTGTTTCTGTGTAGCGATTCACTTTAATTATTCAGTAAATTGATTCAGTTCAGTTCAATGAAACACAAGATGCCTTCAAAGCATCACAATATGCAAATTCTGCTCTAATAAATTCTCCAAGACATTTGTTGCAATAGCTACTACACTTATAAGATTTATTCCAATTTTTATCACATATACATGTGCAGAAAGTGTGGATGAAGTGTGCACTTCTTACTGCTGGTATCTGGGTACCTCTTGTTAGTGCTGCCAAATTCTATAAATTCATACATATTATTCGGCTCACCTACTGCAAGTGTGCAATTTAGAGCACTTTCAGTTAAGTGATTATTTACATTGATTCCATTCAGTTCAATGATCCAGATTAAGTGCAGTTAAGTGTTTCATTTTATTGCAGCCACCACAGCTGCCTTCTCTAGGATTTCTCTAGCAGCAGCTCGCAAAGAGTGTCTAGAATCTCATTCATTCAGTCATAGCCATTAGTAAGGTTTGTAATTTAGATATACAAGGAAATTGCAAGCTCTGTCTTGTATCTCAGTTCCTTATTCACTATATAACTGTCCGAGGTATCGACCTTATTAGTGCAGAGACTACCCCAACCCATCTGTAAATGCTTCCTGCACTCGTGAGATTGTTCAATGTAATCAAATTAAAATCAGAGCCATGCCTTAAATGATTCTGCTAAACGATTCATTGAGATTGGCTCAATGTAATTCCCTTCATTATGATTCAGTTCAGTATAATTCCATTCAGTTGAACGTAATCAAATTGATTGGTTGTGGTACCTTCTCCACCGTGTCCATTCGCTGATGCAAAGCTCTCTGATGATGGCAATTAGAGCTGCTCAGCCCTAAGGACACACACGCACGCACACACGCACACATACAAACCCTATACACTTCTGTGTAATGCAGTTCACAACTCACAAGTAAACAAAGAGAGAGCATTAAGCATTAAACACACAGACAGGGGAGAGAAGGACTGTTCTGGATCGACAGGGTTGATTCAGTGTGTGGGTTTTTTATAAAATCTTAAAGATAGTGATCATTGCTTAGAGCGAGCGGCCCCTTTAAGAGCAGCTGAACCACACGCGGCCTGGTGGAACTAGTTTTTACATAGTCAATAAACCAGAGTGTGTTCAGAGGCAGCGCTGCTCATTCCCCCAGCCTGAGATCATACAGTACTGAGCTCATATCCCCTCTCTTTCAGCACAGAAGGGATCTCTTCTCTGGTTCTGGATGGACTCCAGCAGCTTGTATGTGAAATCTGGATGGGAGCTGATCTGTCCATCAGGAACATACACAATCAGAACCAGATGTTCATCTTTATTTCTCGCTTGTCTAACAAAATGTTCCTAACAGAAATTAAGGTTCAGAAAACAAATATAAATTAGTTTGTTGTTCCTTCAGTAGAGATTGACTTTATAAATAGTATTTATGAGTTCTCTGCATAGAGACGTGTTCAGGAAATTACACTTTCACAAGCCAAACAAAACACACAAAGACAGAGCTGTACACACAGTTCAGAGATTGTCAGAGGCTTTACCTGTTGAAATGTGACCAATCAGCACCATCAGGAGGAGCATGGGTGGTGAACAGAGCCCCATGGTTAATCTGAAGAGAAATAGAAATAAACAGAGGGTGTGATGACTTCTCTCAGATCCTTTCTCTCAAAGAGTCAAGTCTAGATTTGTGTGGGAGTAGAAACCCCTTATGTGAGGTTAGAACAACAAAAAATCAGTTCAGCTCATACAGCTTTTAACAGAACACATGTGCCACAAACCAGGGGAATGAACTTTCTCTCTCTATATGGGATTAAAACTTTGTTATTAGATAAAATTGTTAAACAAATAAGGTTACCTTCCTTTGCGTCTTTTGCTCTGATTCACTGGAGTCCCGATGAAAACATGGAACAAAAGTGTCCTGTGTTTAGAGGAGGAGGGAAGAGGGAGGGACGCTGAACCAGGACGGATGCCAAACTAGGAGAAACATGAAGAGGACTCATAAACCTCCTGCAAAAACTGAGGAACCCCTCTAAAGATCTAGCTGTGATCCAGCAAGTAGCTCCACCCTTCTCCTCTAAAGATGTAGCTATGACCATTAACTCCTTCCTTCCAATCTAAAGATCTAGATATGATCCAGCAATTAGCTCCACCCTTCTCCTCTAAAGATGTAGCTATAAACATTAACTCCTTCCTTCCAATCTAAAGATCTAGCTATGATGCAGCAATTAGCTCCACCCTTCTCCTCTAAAGATGTAGCTATGACCATTAACTTCTTCCTTCCAATCTAAAGATCTAGCTATGATGCAGCAATTAGCTCCACCCTTCTCCTCTAAAGATGTAGCTATAAACATTAACTCCTTCCTTCCAATCTAAAGATCTAGCTATGATCCAGCAATTAGCTCCACCCTTCTCCTCTAAAGATGTAGCTATGATTATTAACTCCTTCCTTCCAATCTAAAGATCTAGCTATGATCCAGCAATTAGCTCCACCCTTCTCCTCTAAATATGTAGCTATGAACATTAACTCCTTCCTTCCAATCTAAAGATCTAGCTATGATCCAGCAATTAGCTCCACCCTTCTCCTCTAAATATGTAGCTATAAACATTAACTCCTTCCTTCCCATGTAAATATGTAGCTGTGATTCAGTCATTAACTCCTTCCTTCCTTCCCCTCTAAAGATGGAGCAATGTTCCAGTCATTAACTCCTTCCATTCCTGTAAAGATGTAGCTGTGATTTGGTCACTAACCCCTTCTTTCCCCTCTAAAGATGTAGCTTTGTCACTGTCGATTCGAATAAGAAAGGAGAGACCACCGCTGAATCAAACCATGTGACTTCTTCACTGGTTCTCTCTCTATCGCTGTCGAATACACACATCCTCCGGAGGCAATGGATCATGGTAAACATGTCAGTCTAGATTAAACTGCAGCAACTGTGGTCAGCTGGACAACCTCAACTCAAGCAGCACTAATGAAGCAAACAGGGTTATGGAGAGGGAGAGGGGGACAGAGAGAGAGAGAGAGAGAGACTTTTAGGTTATTTTGAGAGGTATTGGACAGGTGCCCCTCTGTTTCTTATTGTTCTGAATCCCTGAGTGATTAACATTGAAGGCCTGATGAAAGGGAGGTTTGCTGCTGATTTATGTACCCTAAAATTAAGTAAAAGTAATGGCTGAAGAAACAGGTGGAAAGGCATAGGCAAAAGTTTAAAAAAGCCACGGTCAGCTAAAACAATATGGAAAACAGTGAAGAATGTGAATGTAACAACATTAGGAATGAAAACCAAACAATGGCACTAAGCTGATAAATTACCTTCCTTTTATGGTGTTGTTGTCTAATTCAGATGGATAGAAAAATTGTTAGGGAATCTTTGTCGATCCTCAGTTATGATCACTTTGATCAGCCACGCCACTAGCCTTTGTAAGAGTGCATTGGTTGCCTGGACTCCTGAATTGATTATCTTGACTGTCCTGGTGTTTCCTGGAATATGAGAGAGAGAGAGAGAGAGAGAGAGAGAGAGAGAGAGAGAGATTTAGTCTGATCTGGATCCTGTTCTGTTTATGTGATGAATTAAAGTGGTCAGGCATCCGCTGAGATGTTTGTAGGTAGGCAATCTCTGCAAATCTCATCTCTTTGTGAGGAGAAAAGACAGGAAAGTGTGGGAGGGGTAACAATTCACATATGGAGGCAACATTTATTTACAAGCTCCAAAAAACACATCTTAACAGATTAATAACAGCAGTGTGTGATCATGAACAGGCTCAAACAAAACAAAAATAAACACAGAGAAACTTTAGCTCCCAGACAAAACACGTCTATAACCCAAGTCATGCATATGTTTCTAGAAACCTCAAAGCAAATCCTAGCAACTGCATGCCAATAAAACCTTATCAACCGCATATAACCATCCTAGCTACAGCTAAACTTTTGTGACTATACAAAAAACACCCTACATCTGGTTAAACACTGAAAACATATTTACACTATAACTACCTTCACATTAACGCATTAGCAGATGGTTTTATCCAAAGCTACTTATAGATGAAGAGAAAAATTTGTACCAAAGGTCAGTTAATCATAAGAATCATAAAAATTATTCATAGAATAGATTCTACCTGATTCAGAAAAAAATGAGAGGAGCTCTCATAATGTCCACCAAGCTCTCAAGATGTTACCAACTTCTAGGTTTCCCCTAAGCTTTCCCTGTATCCTAAGAAATAAGGAGATTGGGCGGTGATCAGAAGGTTGCTGATTCGATACCCAGATCAACTGGGAGTTGAAGTTGGGGTAAGTGGCGATACCTCACTGTCTCTCTTCTATGATAACCACAATTGTGGTATTTGTTGTCTGTTGTGTGTGATCAATTGGATGAGTTAAATGCAAACACAAATTCCAAGTATGGGTCATTCCACACTTGGTCACTTCACTTCATGAGATGTATTACCTGAGAAATACAATAAGTGTGCATTGATAACAGTAGCTTTTTCAATGTCTAATTTTGTTTTCCCTTAGGACCCACATCCAATATTGACAGCAAAGCCATAGTAACAGCACCGTGAACAATTTATCATAGCAACCACATAGAACAACCTTGGCCATAAATCAACTCTCATTTTCACACATAACATCATGGTTGAGTATTTTTAGCATTGTAATGTCTGGGGTCTTATCCATGTGAAGAGGATTTGGCCTGTCCTGGAGGTCAGGGCTGTGAGTATCATTTGGTCAGACCAGACAGTGAGGTCATCTTAGTGTTGGTGTGTGCGTGTGTGAGTGAATGAGGTAATTCCACCAGGATCCTGTTAGACCCTCTGAGGGTTTTACAACAGCTCTGAACCAGGAATAGAGCTGTGGCTGGAGGTCTGTGATTAATGCTAATCCCTGCTTAAATAACCCTGACACTCAAGCTAGCATCATGTAGGACAGTGGAGATCCACCAAAGACACACACTCAGGGCATCTCAGTTTTTTGAACCACAGATGATACCCAAACAAAGCTGAGTTTTATAAATCCCAACGACACCCAACTTCTCAAACAGCAACTTGATGGTCATCTAAGCAACACCTTGGCAATCAGGAGGTACCAATTAGAAAGAACCAACCTACTCACAACAGAAAAAAAAACAAAGCTACACAATGCAACCAAAGGGCTCCTGTACCTCCGGTGTTATCATCTCTCAGTGGCAAGTCTGTTGCGTTCAAACAAGAAGTGTTGAAATTACTGAAAAATGCAGTCCAAATAAATATTGAAAACCATATATTAAAGTGTCATGTTCTTTGGGTGAATAAATATGAATCTTTTTCTGCTATTGTTTTGGCCAATAATGAGTAAAATGAAAATATCTCATCAATGTTAAATGTTGCATTGCCCTTGGTGCTATAAACTATATAGTATATGTTTTCAGACATGAACTGTTAACGCTGTTGGTACATTTGAGACAAATGAGATGTTGTACGGCTGAGTTATTAAACAACTTCCTGTTAATGGGAAAATTTGGACTCAACGGCTGCCAACCAAACATAGTTTAACAAAGTCAAAAAAGCTTTACAAATTAACATCCCACATACCATTAAGATAAGACTGATGGAGTTTGGAGATTAATAGACACAATCTCTAAAAAGAGTGTGTTAAACTACAACATGAGTGAAAGAGGTTTTTTTTTTTTCGATTTCCTGTCGATTTTGTGAAATGGGTTAGGTGGCGTTATAGAGACTTTTGCCACACCCACTTTTCGAAGCGCAATCGGATTAAAAAAAAATTTCCAACTGGTAAATTTTCACCATGTCTGATGTGTGTGCAAAATTCAGTGACTTTTCGAGCTTGTTTGGGCCCTCAAAAATACCCCAATATCCGCAAAACAATAATACTGATTAAGTCCTGATGAACAACTTAAAAAACACTATAGAAGGACCCTAGCAACCAGAGTAACACAAAAACAACAACTGATAACATCAAGTAACAAAATATCATAGTATGCCATAGTACTCATACTAAACTGTTACAACCACAACAAATAATGGTGACAACTACTACCGACAGCAAATACTAGTTTTTGAGTCAAAAACTTAAAAAAAAAAACATTTAAATATTACTAAAATCTACAAAAATCTTAGTGACCACAAGACATGCAGCAATACCTTGGTAACACAATACAATAATGTAGCAACACATATAGACACTAAACAAAAATGTTTAGCTAAACAATAGAAACCAAAGACCACAATAGTTCACAAAAACAAAAGAAACAACTTCATTTACCAACACCCTAGATTTAGCGCCCCAGATACCAACACCCTAGCAACCAATAGCAGAAAAAAACCTTTTAATGTTCAGTCACCAATGATGGCTGCCTAACAAGTATAAAATATAAGGCAGTATAAATAAAAACACAGGAATAGAGCAGTAGGTGGATTCCTGGAGACCAGAGAGGAGTGATTTGGTTAATGCTAATCCATGCTTAAATAATCCTGACGCTCCAGCTAACCTCACGCAGGACCAGACACACTCTCTTCACATTCATACACACTGGGGATCTGGGATTCAGGATGAATTTTGCTGCTCAATTTTTTGCAAGTTTTGTAAACGAAGGGTTGCAGACAGAGGAAACAGGCAGAGGATTTAATGATTCAGAGGAATATGATCCTTTCTGGCAAAGGTGGGAACTATTAGAACAGAAATCCCAAACCTTTAGAAAAATCCCTTGATTAGATGAATTTCATGTGTTTACCCTACTGTCCAGCACGATAAACTAATTACTAAACTAAATAGGTTTTACATTTGTTCTTATGCTTCCTTAATAGTTGCTCAAATTTTAGATAAAATAAAAAATTGCGAACCAAATTTGAATAACCTTTGTTATTTCATAAATTGTGCTGACTCATGTCTCTTAAGGATACACAAGAATGAACTAAAGCTTAATTATGAGCAGAACAGTATTTTTGACAATGCTTTGACTGTGTTTAATTGACTTCAACTATAATGTCGAGCAAACCTCATACTTATCTGCCTAGTTTTGTGTAATACAGAAATATATTAATAAAACTGATTCAGTAGTAGACTGAATAACTGAGCCAATCTACATGCAAATGTCAACTTACTCTAACTTTAACCTCTAAGACTCTACTAATGCTCTGCTGCCACTCTAATGAGGGTTAGTAGTAGACTTGTGGTTGTAATGCTAATTATAGTCAGGGCTGACTTGTCAAAACACAAACCTAGCTCCCTCAAATGCAAGTCAAAATTATTGATTTGATCTCTAGATGTTGTGGCTTAAAGGAAAAGTTCCCACCCCACCCTCAACGGGTAACTTGATGTCAAGTGCACATCACTCTGACATCATGTTCTTCAAATAATCACTTCCATTCAAAGTTAATCCTAGTTGGGGTCATGTGGTTCAAGCTCATGCAAACTCAACACCACTGTACGTCATCATCTGGACCACCCTGCTGCTCTTAACAAAAGTTTTATTCCCAATTTGATATGGATAAAGTATTTTTGAATGCATATCTTTTACTGTTCTTTATTTTGTTGAATTAAATAAGAGTAACTGTAGTTCATTTTAATTCATTGGTTCACATTCATTTATGACATTACTGCTTTCCACAGATTACATCATTGCGAGTCTGCTAATTTATCATTTGTCTCTGGCAGCACTGAGACTTCCAGGCCTGACTGCTCCACACACTCAAACATTCACTCCCACATCCACCTGGAGAATGGAAGTCTGGGATGCAGATCCACACTCATCTGCCCAGAGAGACTTAAGGACTTTGGAGCTGAAGAAATACTGAACGGAGACCCGAGGAACACAAACACCCTTCTGAAGATCCCGGAAAGTACAAATACACAACCAAAGAACACAGAGAGCATACATACAACTCCAAAGAGCCCGGATTACCGGAGAGAAGATGAGATGAGTCAAAAGAGTAAACCTGTAGCGATACCAACAGCGGAGGAACTACACAAATCTGCTGCAGAACCACAGACTTGTCTGCGTCTTGAGGATATCAATGCAGCAACACTCAGGCTTCAGCAGAATGGCATCCAGAGAACACCTTGCATGGTACAATAGGAGAGTGCGTGAGGGAGTGAAAGAGACTTGCTGCACACAGATGCTCTGAAAATTCAACCTATTGTATTAAACTGGTCATGAATGGAGCAGGACTAGTGGCTTAATGAATTAGATTCGTTGCTTAAAGATTGGGTTCACCACAGTTAAACTCATGTGGCACCGTTACCGGGGCAGCCCTTTAGTTCTCAGTGGATCACTTCAGGTTGTCCAATCCCAATTATTAGACCATCTGACATGTTTAAAGTAGACCACATCCAAACGGAAGCCTATATATATATCCAATATTAACTCGTGTAATTCAAAGAAGCTAATTTTTTTCTGATCATCTTGATTCAGACATTCTTTATTCTAGTTCCATTTTTGGCAAATTATAATTCCCATTACAAATCTCATAAAATTCATTGAACATTTTGATATTCAATGGTGACTTCAACTTTATATTTTAATTAAAATTTTCATTCAGATCCTGTGACCCTGAATTTGATTTAACTTTTTGTTTTGATTGCAATTCTGATTCTCATGACATTTTAGTTCAAGGCCATGTCGACTCCAATATGAATTTGGATTAATTTAACTCAGTTTTTTATTTAGATATCAGCATCTATTTATAGTGTCTGCGTACATTGTGTTTACTCAATTTTATATTCTGAATTAAATATTGAAAATCAAAACTTGCTATTCCTTTTTAATGTAATTTTTAATACAAACACGTGTAAAAATGCATGGAGATTTTATTCACTTTAGGCAGGTCTACCCCAGTTTTTTATTATTCTTTAGCATCGAAATAGGCAACTCTAGAGCTGTTTGCTACATTTTTGCAAATAATTACAAACTGGAGAAACGTTTTTTGAGGTCTCAAACCACAAATCCAGCCGATAGAAGGTCACTGTTGATCTGAAATGAACATGCAAATATTTTGTTCCATGGAGCAACTTTGTAAGATTAGAACATATGTCAGATTCCCTTTTAGAATTAGCTGTTGACAATGTCGTTAAAGAGGTGCCATCATCGTTTTTGTTTCCGTAAAAATACAGTAGTGTCAAACAGATTCCTTTGTTTAACCTTTTCTGGACATACAGGGCCAACATCTGGTAGAAGGTTCATGACAGAAGACCAGTCTAGCAAATTGAACACACATATATATATATATATATATATATATATATATATATATATATATATATATGCCGTTAAAATTTTACTTTCAAAATTAAATAATAAAAAGACTTCATTACTTGATTTTTAAATAAATCAGGAAAAATTGGCCGAGCACAAAGTACAAGGAACATGTAGATTTAGAATGATCATGACTGTTATTTGATTCAGACTTAGACTGAGAATTTTATTCTATATCACATGGGGTTGCTTCACATACAAACTGTAATTGTGATTTCGGATTTTAATTTAAATTCTAATGCTGTTTTGTGGTCTAGATTTTCATTTCTTTAATGATTCCCATTTCAAATATTGACATTCAAATTTGGTTTCGAGTTTGATTCAAGTTTCATTGGGTGCAGTACTCCAGACTATCCAAGCAGTTGGGAATGGAGATCTACCTGAAAAAGGAGGTTCTGCACTATACGCACTCTGTGAAGGAAAGAGGGGTCCTAAACCTGCTCAGCTCCCTCTCTAAGGTCTAAACCCACTCATTATCAACACATGTACTTGCACATACTCGAATTACACATAATACTCTCTCTCTCTCTCTCTCTCTCTCTCTCTCTCTTTGTGTCTCGGTTTAGGGTGTTAAAGGTGTATTTGTAGCCTCGGACTGTTCTTTTTCTCTAGCTGTGGCCCACCTCTCAGTTCGATTCCAGCTCTCTGTGTTTGTGATTCTACCTGTCTGTGTGGCTCCGTCCCGACTGTGCTGTTACAGGGATTGTGGCGCAGCAGTTATTTCCTATGGCAGTATTGTACAGGATTCAATTCTCCATGCCAGAATGCTTGCCCGAGAGCATGGCTTCGTCTATCTTGAAGAGTGAGTCACCTCTGCTTGACAAGTCCCATTGCATAATGATGTAAACAGCTAATTACCATATTCATGAATAGCAATGATGGACGAACACAAATGTTTGGAACGAAAGGATATTATACCTTGAAAGTATGGTTTTTTTGAGGCCGCATTGATTAGCATGTAAGCGACATCACAAGCAGAACCATCCCTTTTGCCTGAAGGGGTGAACAAACTCTCTCTCTCCCTGTAGGGGGGTGGAGGGTGAGCGGGGGTGTGTGTATGAAGCTGGGCTGGGTTCTGTCGGACTTGAGATGCTGGAGCAGGTCCCTGGTTTGCAGGCAGTGTTGGTTCCAGCAGGGGGTAGCTGTGCTCTACTAGGCGGCACAGCAGCTGCCATCAAACACCTCAAACCGGACGTGACCATCATAGTGAGTCAAACTCCATTCAAACTTTATAAATCTCTAAAAAACTAAAACAAAATCTCAAAACAAAATTAAAAGTCAAACAGATTCAAAAATAAATCCCTCACTCAATCCATGTGACTTCAGAAGTGCACCAAGTTTTAGCCAAGGAATGGCAAAATGGTAAAAGTGCCTAAATATTCTGCTTATGACTGCATTGGTTAAATATAAGTGAGATAAAGAAGATTGTATTTTGGTTGCCTCGTCAAATAAAGGGTTGCACCACTTGAGTCAAAGGGACATATACAGGGATGTAATCTCTCTTTGTGTTTTGGTTTGTATCAGGGGGTGGAACCAGAGGAGTGTCCAGTTCTACAGCAGTGTCTCAAAGCAAACTCTCTCATCACTGACCTCCACTGCAAACCCAACAGGACACTCTACAGAGGTCTGAATTAAACAAAACAGCTAACGTAATAAGAAACTGTTCTCAAACTCAGTTAAGCAAATTGTAATAAAATGTGTCTAAATTGTTCCGTTCCACTGTCTATCTTCAGCAATTTTGTTAGCTGTTTTTAGCACTTTGAAACGATAAAGAACCAAGGTGCTGTTGTTTTCAGATCTGGTGGATCAGAGTCTAGGACCACACTCCTTCCACCTGGCCAAGGCGTACGTTGACAAGGTTGTTTCTGTCAGGTATTACCATCTCCTGACGCATTTACAACCCATTTTAGAAAGGATGTAATGTGCTCTAGCAATCTTCTATAATATTACAGGTTTAAGGTTTCACAGACAGCTTTATTAATTTCATGCATGCTTGCTTTAGAGTTCAGGGTTAAGGAGTCCTTGGAGTGATGTACAAACCTCCTACACCAAGCTACCAATTCAATTCGAATGATTTAAAACACCAGCTTTCAATTAAAACAGAAAAATTGTATATTTTACTTAGAAAATGTTCCTGTTGCATGACTGTTATTTCCAACCTCAGAAAGCCAAAATTTTCATACCCCAGTTCCTTCAAACATTGAGGTATACTGTATCTCATAGAAGAATAGAAATGAAACTTGGCTACAATTAAAAGTAAATGTATGACAATATGCAACAAACAAACAAACTTAAAACATAGACATTAATGTCTAAACACCTGGTAATAAAAGTCCTAATTGGCTCCAAATACCCTTTTCTTCCCTGGTATCACTTTTATTGCCTGGGTGCATAAACTACATCTGAGCCTTTGAGTTTTTTTAATAGATGAGACAGAAAACTCTCACTGCAACACAAGCTGTACATTGACAACTTTATTTTAATTCTGTAGATATATTATTAAAATATTCATTCATGCCATATAATCAGTTTCTGGTGCTCTCTTTATCTCTCAGGGAGTCAGATGTGTTGTTAGCAATGCTCCATCTGCTGGAGTCTGATCAGTCACTGGTAAGTGCTGAAGGAGCTCTGGGAATCGCTGGACTACTGTCAGGAAAACTCCCCGAGCTCAGGGGCAAGAGGTAAACACAAACACATTATATACAGAGGTGAAGATACAAAGATCATAGTTGAAGACTATTGAGGAAACCGAAGATGTAGAAAACATTATTTCTTGCCAACAATGTTCTATATATATAAGGCTTACAAAACAAAAGCAATATTGGCTCAATAGTCAGTTGAGTATGTGTTGTGTCTGAGTCTATGACTTTAATGTGTAGAGTGGGGGTGGTGGTGAGCGGTGGTCATCTGGATCTGGATCTACTGCTAGAGTGTGTGGATCGGGCACTTGTTCTGGACCAGCGAGTGGGACGTTTCTCCCTGCAGCTAGGCCAGTGGCCTGGAGAAATGGCCAAACTGATGGAGCTACTGGCCAGAGAAGACGTGCGGTAAGGACAAACACACACACACACTGCCAGATTGAAGCTCAGACCTTGACCAGGATGAGGTCAAGGTCCACACTGTGCTAAGAATTTGGCATTAGAACTTTAAGAACTTCTTCACATACTAACGCTGAAACTTGACAGCATTGGGAAAGCATGTAGCAGATATACTGCAGCACACACAAAGAGTTGTTGATTCCTTTGTTCAGACACTCATTCTCTCAATCATTGTCTTGATCCATCGTTCCGCTTTCTATCTCAGGTCTCTGACTTGACTTTAATTTCTTGGTCAAGCTGTGATCTTTCTTTCCACTCTGTGGTTTCTCTGGAAGTAGGCGATCTCTAGATCAATGCTGCGATTCCTCCGTCAGCATTTCTTTTTCCACTCTGTGATTCTTCTGGCAGTAGGTGATCTTTCTTTTCCACTCTGTGATTCTTCTGGCAGTAGGTGATCTTTCTTTTCCACTCTGTGATTCCTCTGGCAGCAGGTGATCTTTCCACTCTATGATTCTTCTGGCAGTAGGTGATCTTTCTGTCCACTCTGTGATTCTTCTGGCAGTAGGTGATCTTTCTTTTCCACTCTGTGATTCCTCTGGCAGTAGGTGATCTTTCCACTCTATGATTCTTCTGGCAGTAGGTGATCTTTATGTCCACTCTGTGATTCTTCTGGCAGTAGGTGATCTTTATGTCCACTCTGTGATTCTTCTGGCAGTAGGTGATCTTTCATTTCCACTCTGTGATCCTTCTGGCAGTAGGTGATCTTTCTTTTCCACTCTTTAATTCCTCTGGCAGCAGGTGATCGTTCCACTCTGTGATTCTTCTGGCAGTAGGTGATCTTTCTTTTCCACTCTGTGATTCCTCTGGCAGCAGGTGATCTTTCCACTCTGTGATTCTTCTGGCAGTAGGTGATCTTTCTTTCCACTCTGTGATTCTTCAGACAGTAGGTGATCTTTCCACTCTGTGATTCTTCTGGCAGTAGGTGATCTTTCTTTCCACTCTGTGATTCTTCAGACATTAGGTGATCTTTCTTTTCCATTCTGTGATTCTTCTGGCAGTAGGTGATCTTTCTTTTCCATTCTGTGATTCTTCTGGCAGTAGGTGATCTTTCTTTCCACTCTGTGATTCCTCTGCCAGTATGTAATCTGTATGTCCACTCTGTAATTCCTCCTGCAGTGGGTGGTCTCTCTGTCCAATTTGTAATTTCTCTGACAGTAAATGGCCTCTCTGTCTACTCTGTGATTCCTCTGATCTCTGGGTAACTTCCTGGCATAGGATCATTGCTTCTTTCACTTAGGGATCTCTCATCCCACTCTGTGATCTTTCTGGCGGTGGGCAATTTCCTGCCTGTTGATGATCTCTCAGTCATCCTTCCAAACAATCTGTTTGATTTTTCTGTCCACTCTGTGTGCACTCCATCCACTGTGCAATTCATCTGGCAGGGGTGACTTCTTGCCCTCTTTGGTATGTTATTTATGTGAAGTGATCAGTGAACTTGTCCCGCACTTCAATTTCTATGGTTGTGGATGGTTATCAGGCACTGGATGATCTCTTTCCACTCAGTGATCTCTCTGGTGGTGTGAGATTACCTGGCAGTGGATGATGTGAGTCCTCTCTGTGATGCATCTTGGTGTGTTTTCCCCATTCAAATTGAATGATCTCATTGTCTGATCTATAATTTCTCAGCCCATCCTGTTATCTCTACTGTTGGTATGTTTCCATCCACTGCATGATCTCTCAAAGTCTGTGTAAGGCTTTTCTGCCAATCTTTTTATTACTACTTTCTATGTGTGGTTTACCCCCAAGCTGTGATTTTGCTGTCAACTTTTTCTGTCAGACTGATATTTCTTTTGTTCTTTGTTTTTTCTTGTCTGTGTTTTGCCATCAGCCTATCGTTTCACTTCAATGTACTTTCTGTCCTTTCTTTTTGTCTGTGTGATTTATCCATCCTGGATATCCCCATTGGGATCAGGGATTGAGTTATACATCTAAGATTTCTTTGTTGATTGGTTAATTCTCTTCTATAATCTGTGATTTCTCTACCTCTCTCTGGTATCTGTCTTGTGAAACCTCTGTGATTTATCTTCTGGCCAGTAATTTCATTGTTTGTCCAGGATGTCTGTTATATACCTGACCTTCTGTGATTAACCAATCATTCTTTATCTCAGGCTGCTGGAGGTGTATCACAAACAGTGTGGGTATAGTGTTGATCTCTTCAAATCTCAGGTGAGTGCTTAAGTTCTTCACAGTCCATAATCCACATTACAAGTGCACTAGATCACATATGCAGTAAATCAACCAGTATACAGCTTACGTTTGAACAGCACTTGGAACATCCACAGCCTTGAGGCATTTAAGTTGTGTGAAAATGTGTGTTTTTGTTGCAGGTGGAGTGTGTGGTTGGAACAAGGGATAAGAGTCAGAACTTACAGTTACGGAGGAAACTGGTAGAAAGATACCCATCATTGCAGTGGCTCACGGAGAGGTGACATAGAGACGGCCACAATCCATTAAACTTGCAGTAAACAATTCTGAAAACTGATTGGTTCCAGTCATTGGATCAGTGTTTTTCAATCTCTTGTAGCGAGAAATGGACTTAATGTTGAACTAAAGCTTTCTCCGTTTTATCTGTATGTTATTTTTAACTAGAGCTATGCATGTTGTACAATGTAAATAATATACATATATAAAATGACAACAAGTTTTCCTTGTTTGTTTTTATTCATAACTATAATAAGGCACAGTTTATTCTGAAATTGTCGAGAAGACTGAATTTCTTAATTTCTCACCTCGCTTGTAGTGTATACATATTTAACTATTCCCCATTGATTACTCTGAAACACAAAATAACTATAATCAATAATTAAAAAAAACAGCTTTTATCTCAATAGATTATGTGGTTTCATAGCTCTACACATAGCTGCGATCATTTCATATCAATCGAATTAATGAAACTCTAAAAACAAACACAGCAAAAGTATACACAGTTCACTGAAACAGGTCACAAGTTCACAAGAATTGATAGAAGCATCAGTTCCTTTAAAAAGCCCCCCGCAGCAAAAAAAAAATCCAAACAAGAGAGAACTTTTGATATTTAAATTATCATTTTAATAAAGTACATTTTAAAATGTAAATCCCACCCCTCCATAAGTCTCTGGAAACTTTTGTCCGTTAAAAGAGAAAAAAGCCGAATGGGTTTGATTTTCTGCATTTCTCATTTTGACATCAGCCTAGTGTGATTTTGGTCAGTGGCGCTTGGAACGTCCATCAGGGCTGTATTTGACAAGCAGACCAAGAGAAGCAAAACCAAAGAGGAACGTCTGAACAAACCACAGCAGACGTGTGGAGGAGGAGTGTATACCTTTATCACTGTAGAGATAGAAAAAGAGGGGGGGGGGGGGGTTAAGTCCTTCAAACTAAGGATCAGTCTCCATCAATAAACTAGGGGTTAAGTCCTACTGCTGGATGCATTATTATTCATATACAACGTCACGAAATTAAATCTCTGCTGCCACCATGTGGTAGACCTATCTTTTTTTATTTTAGAGCCATTAAATACATTTTAGAATCACATAACACTACAGCATATCTCTTGTATTTGAAGACCTGGTGTTATCATGAAAACAGGAGTGAAAATTAACTGATCTTGCCTGAAGGTTCCAAAGTAACAAATCTGAGCAGATCCTCAAATGGCAGGATGTAGTGACACCATATTTTTTCTATGGTAGAGGAGGAAAACTTAATTCCTAGAGGACTTGCATAGTTCAGCTTCAACCCTAGCTAATTAAAATGCAACTTTTTAAGACCTTCGGGCTGTTTGAAAGCTACAGGTGTATGTCTGTCATTGCAGGGTTGGAAATTAACTGTGCAGAACCCGGCCCCTGCAAGAATTGATTTTGACACCCCTGGGGCCTCGTGGATCAATGTTGTGTATGCATAAAAACCTGGTGTACATCTGTTTTGAGGCTTATTTTCAAATCAACAGTGAAATACATGTGGGAAAGTGTGTTTCTCCATGCAAGCTTTATGTCCGGCGTATATTCCTTTTTCTGGTATTTAAAATCTAAGGTGAGCTTTAGTTGATTCAGTCAAGTTCAAGCTATAAAAACAGTATTAAAATGTCTTTTGCTTTTTGTCTAATTATAGAGTAAAGTACAACAAAGCATGTAAAATAAACTCCAATATTATATGGAGTCATGAATTCAGTCAAAAAACCTTAACATGGGTCAAGCGCTCTACCACTACTATCTTTGCTTGCTTTAAATGGTATATGCGACTTAATTTGTCATATGTACCTGACGATTTGCTCTAAAAAACAGCATGTTGTGAGAGTGCAGCCCTAACCTTTTTTTAAACACACCTTAAAATCTGATCACTTAGTTCTACATTCTCTTTTTTTCCTCTATCATAAACAGCAAGAGATTAAAGTTCCAAATTAAACAATGGGGTGCTACAGCGTAGTAAGAAATCTATGCAATTGGTAAAACATGGTCCCAGGCAGGGAAGTCACTAGGGTTGACAGATAGGGGGGGCTTAGCCCCCGGAGGGCTTCTCGTACATTGCATGCGATGAAAATAGAATAGAATAGAATTTACGTTATTAATCCCTTTGGGAGAACTTTTTGGGAACTAGTACTAATGACACTAAATTTCACTCGCGGTAATTGGGAATAGATACTAACATTATGTGTACTTCAGAGATTCCACAGGATATTAGACAGCTAATTTTAATTTAATTTAATTTCACGATGTTAGCTTTTTAGACGACGTTCGCTTTAGCTTCCAACATTAAGGTTGAAATAGACTAGGCTACAATATCGTCCTTCCTTCTCTTACCACAGGTAAATGTTCAGATTAAGCAACAATCGCTGCTATCAACGTGCAATCGCTGACCGTGTGTACACCCTGTGTTCACTGCTGTTTACTGCTGCTGCCTCCACACTGTTGTGTTGGTCCAGCTGCTTATGCGGCCGCCTACCACGTCACGCTTGATGCATGCAAATGAGGCAACGATAATAATTTTGAAAGCGAACTTCAGTTTAACTCGCTTTCTTGCTGGCTCGTGTTCGCTGCATGTATGCACTTATTTAAAATATATTTTAAACATCAAGATAATAATAATAAATAAAATGTTGCCCCAAATTATAGGGGGGGCTTTGGGATATTGTAGGGAGGCTGAAGCCCCCCTAAATTAGGGCTAACGACGTCACTGGTCCAAGGTCTGCATTGTATTTGCATTAGACTGACTGTCTGCCGTTACAGATAAGGGTAGATGAGCCTTTCAGACTACCATATCTCAGGAAACTGGCTTCACTAATAGCCTTAATTAAAGAAAAAACTTTATTTTACCTGCAGAGTTTCATTGCAAAAAGAGCCTCCAGTAAATGAATGATCCATGTCAAGTACCACCTGAAACAGAGACACCATCTCAAACTCAAAAGCATAAAAATGATGATTAACGCTTGAATGGTTTCGGTGAAGGCTTTTCTCACCCATAGTAGAGCACAGGGTAGTGATTATCCACCAGATGTTTCACCAAAGCTCCAAAAGGACCCAGAGAGGAGAAAGGGATGAGCTCTGGCCAGAACACTGAACACTACACAGAGAGGGAGAAAAATAGAGAATGAAAGAGAGAACATGCCAACTCAGCTCTTCTGAGGCTCCACATGTCCTCTCTATTATCTCTCCTCGTGTAACAGACAGACAAACAGAGCTTATAATCTGTCTCATTATCAGAACCCAATGACTTCCACAGAGCTGGTTTGAATCATTTCAGTCAAAAATGTGTTCTTAAGCGATAGACGGAAAAGCACACATATATGATTTTACTTTATTTATTAATTTGAACAACCGTACGTTAACGTTAGTTGTTTTATTATTGTGTGGGACTTTGATCCCAACTGTATGACACTGAGGAGAAAGTTCACAGACTCGAGATCTTATATAACCTCCTACACATTTTATCAGTGTCTGAAAAGCATCAAAATTTCAACAACGATCATTAATAATGCAAGAGTTGCACTCACGGTGTAGAAAGCGAGAGAGAGTGAGATGGTCACTATCCAGAACGAGTTGGACCGTCGAAAAAACGAGCTGCCATCGCTCCTGGCCATTGATTCGCGGATTGTAAACCCTTTTTTTTTTTAAACAATTCTACTCGAAGAGTCAACACTGCGTCAACACTGCATTGATAACTAAACTAAATGACCAGTAAATTCAGTACGCCCAACGGGGGAGAACACCAGATCGGGAAGTCTCCATAGAGATCGCCGCTGCAACACTATATCCGGTTTCAGCCCAGTGTCGCTGGAGTGGGCGGTCCTTACATGAATATTCAATGAGATTCAAAACAATGGGCGTGTTTCTTGAAAACCGCTTAGCTTTGATCCCGTTTATATGATATTGTTATTATTTATATTAAGGTCATAAACTCAATTATTGAGCAGCTTTATTAATTAGAATGAGGTGAGTCAGAGATTAAAATAGATTTCGTCATAACCAGCCTTTTCTCTGACAGTATATGCATTGTTTTGCCACAAGGAGTCAACAGTCCATCATTAATATCTTTAATCCAGTTTTTAAGAAATACAATACCTAGAAAAATCATTAATTCAACCCGATTTCCGAAATGGATGAGTTTTATATATTTATTGCATTTGCTGATTGATTTCTGTAAATATATTATAATGGTGGATTTACTGGATACCATGAAAAATTTATCTTTATATTAAAACGTTCACTTGGCCTTTTGGTAAGTGAGCAATCATCTATAAACTACACTTTTAATATTTTATTGAAGTACAACATACAGTTGTGTAATTGTCGTTTGCAATAATTATAGTATGCAACATTATAAGACATTTCTTTTTTTAAGATTACATTTTTGGCCATATCGTACATTTTAACGGTCAGGAATGTGGAGTGAGACAGTGAGAGTGAGACCCACGTCACCCTGCGAAACCAAGCATAAGTGTCCTGCGTATTCACTACACCAAGGCAGAGGATGAAATTTCAAATTATTCTTAAAAAGTTTTATTTCCTTTGGAATTATTCAACGGCCAAAATCTAATTATATATATCCATCTAAAAGATACATTAACATATGTATCTGAAAGCTGTCTCCTACTAACAAAGCCTTTGTAGAGCATCAACCTGGATGGTGCAAAGGCCAACATTCTGTGGTACAACCGTACAACACACCCCACAAATGACCTTACAGCTGTATAGGACACAGCGTGATGTAGCATTATAGAGGGATTAGTAGTTTGAGCAGAGGCACTGGATAAGGAACATTGTTAATCAATAAGCAGACTTTATTTATTAACATAAGTAGAAACAAATACTGTATCAAAAAATATAAATAAATCTTTTTTGTAAACATCTTCCCTGAAAACAATGAACAATGATGAGCTATTACATTCATTCAGAAGCAAAACGCTCAGAAACCGCTGGAAATAAATAAAATAAAACAGGTAAACAGAGATTGACATACGTTTTAAGGCAAGAGCTTATCGGCTGAGGTAGATGAGGTTCAGTACTTTCAAGGCAAGGGTTCATGGCTGATTCCAGATCAGCTGAAGGAGACTTGTATAGGTTTGATCACCATTCTGAGGATATGAGATCTGCATTTTCATGCAAGTGCACACACACTGTAAAGAGAGAATCTATAGGAACTTTTTTGTGGCCTTCAACTCCTGCTAGGTTCAGAGGTTTGAACGTACAACTTTCAGATAATCTTATTATTCAGATAAGGAATTTCAGTTCTTGATGTGAAACAGCAACATCACAAGCAGGAGTAGTGGGTATCAAGCCAAAGGTTAGTTCAGGCTGGGTCCATCTCTCACAGCAAACTCTTGTTGAGCATGAGTACCATCAAGGGCTAGCAGAGGGCGCTGGAGAGAGGCAAGTTAGTATGTCTGTTGGTATTGTAGACCCGGAAGCTGTTGGCTAGTGTGTTTATCTGCTGAGCAAGAGAGCTCATCTGTCCTGAGTCTGGAGAATTATAGAGCAGTCGAGGATCTGGGTTTGACATGGGGAATACATTGAGTTCTGTGCGCAAACCAAAGTCTGATAGAGTCTGAGGCGGAACCAGGGTCTGCTGCGACGACCACTGAGGGAATGGTTCCGAGAATGATTCCTGAAATAGTTGGGAAACCGGTACAAGACAGGGCTCTGAGAACATCTCTAAAAGGGGTTTTGGCTCTGGTAAATGTTGTGGCTCAGGCTCCATGAACAACTGCACTGGAATCAAGGGGACGTCAGGGAACTGCTCTGGAAATGACTCCAGTGTAGGAAGGAACGGGTTTTCTGGGATAATCTTTGGTACCGCATTGAGAGGAGTCATCAGGAATGGCTCTAGCACCATGTGAGCCTCGGGGAACGAGTCCGGGTATGACTCTACAAATGCCTCTGGAACCAGGTGAGGCTTCAGGAATGGCTCTGGTGCAACTGTGGGAACTATAGCAGGAGCACCACCAGCCGAAGAGTCTAGAGTCGGGCAGAACTGAGAGTTGCTCACCAGTTTCTCAAAGGCAGTGAGCCCGTCGGACAGAAAGTCAGAGGATGTGGTGCTATAGGGTGGGGAGTTGAAAGACGATGAGCTGTGGTTCTCTGCTTCTGAGCTGCTGTCACTGACCCAAAGGTCCACCTGAGTTTCTGAGATCCATGAGTCCCTCTGACTTTCAAAATAGAGCGGATCACCTTCAGTGCATTTGTTTTCGTCATCAGAGAGGAGCTTCTGTCTCAGATACTGCGCTTCCATCTCACTGCAGACACAACAATGGAGATATCACACACTGAGGGAAACAAATTTATTTTTGGAGCCAGCCTGTGAAACTAGTATCAAATGAACTTGAAAGAAAGAAGATGCCCTAGTGGAAAATCCAGCGTGACCATGGTTTAAACTGGTCAAAGCTGGTGAATCAGTAAAAGCAGCTTTGATAATATACAATGTACAGCTTGAGCAGGACAGGTTGAATGATCCACTAGGGCCAAAAGTAGGGAAAAAAATCTTTTTCTGACCTGATTAGGTGGTTTCTGCAACTGATGGAGTGTGTCTCAGGATTCATGGCTGCACGGATGTAGATCCAGCTCCAGCTCAGATCCTTACACTGCATCCTGACCAGTATCTGAACCTCTGACTCACCGCCGGACCGCACTGAGAGAGGAGCAGAAGGAACAAATTGATATCAATACTCACAATCGGATCTGGTGATTAGAAAGTTTAAATAGAATCAAGTAGTGTATTGATGTAAAAAAAGGCTGAGGCTGAAGAAATGGATGCAACTGGGAGTCTGGGTGTAAAAAAAGTGTTTAGCTGTTCAGATGTGTTGTGTTATATGAGCATTGTTCTGGTGTAAAAAGGTTTTCTTTGTATCGTTCAAGAGTCTCAAGCTGTAAGCTATCACATACCAAAACTTTGTTCCGGTAAGTAACCAAAGCAAAAATAACCAGACCAAAATAAAGGTACCTCAATATTTGTTTAATCTGTTTTATTCGTGTTCATTGGTAGCCGTGGAAGCGAACACACAAAAAGGGATATATAAGTTAGATATAAAATGTTCAATATTATAATAAGTAAAATCAGCATATATGTGTCGCCGATTATTAAAAGAAAGTTCATTTTGTCCAATTGAATGTAAGGATTAAAAATGGAATGTTGCAAAGAATTAGAATTAAGCATGCCACATTTTTGGTATATTTCATATATTGTTCTAATACATCTGTGTGTGTTTTTTAAGTACTGACTTAGGTACTGTTTAGGAGCCAGTAACATTTTGAAAGTAGAAATTTGGTAACAGTATCAAACTAAACCCTTTCAGCACACAACCCTAAATGGGATGTTGTTAGGATGTTAAGCAGCTTGGATGATGTTCAAATGTCTAACCAGGTGGAGATGTGTTCAGCATGGTCAGAGAAATGCCCCAGAAGTGTTTCACATCAAACGTTGTACCAGTGTTGTTTAAGACAGAATTGTTTGGAAATGTGTTCAGCTGTGTTGAGGCTTTGCTCATGTGTTGTTGGGGCTTTGTACTGGTCTGTTCTGAAATAGTTCTGTTCAGAAGTGTGATTAGGAATGAATGACTCACCAAGGGAAGAGTGTCGATCAGCGGCATGTTTCAGATCATCTGGATGCAAGAGCTCATACCATGATCGACCAATCAGCTTGTCTTCTGAGAAACCCAGGTGGAAAAGGACGCTGTACACAAAAAAAGGTAAAGCTGAACCTCTTCCTGTGACAACCACAACATTCTCTTTTGCTCTGTACCTCTCCTCAATCACAGTGATGATGTGCTAAATGTAAATAGATGTACCCAAGCAGTGCTTACCTGTACTGAGCGAGTGTGATCCTCATGTCAGCGCTGTGCTGTGTGTGGAAGCAGTTGGTGTTCTCCATCGCATCAGTCACTCTGTCAGCTGTTGGTGAACACAAACAAACACAAACGCCATTCTGCATCCTTCCTTTCAACACCACAGAGACACTCGAGGTGCCATTTTGGATTCGGTGTCCTCTGGCAGACCGGAGCTGGCACACAAAGCTGAATGAGTCTGTAAGAAATTAAGAAAATTATTAATATTACCATTCTCCCTCTTTATCTTTTTCCTTTCTTTTAACCACTCTCTCTTTCACCTAAAGGTGGCTCAAAATGCTCCAAGATCCCCCTGACTCGTTCCTGATCTCCAGAGTCCAGCAGTTGGAAGAACGAATCATTCTGGAGAACATCCACCTGAGGATGATGAGGAGAAGGAGAGCAGCTTTAAAGATACGCAACTCTAAAGATCAATACAGTGACGCCGCAGCATGGTGCATCAAGAACTAAAAAACCCTAAGTATTGCATCCCTGACTCACCATGGAGTAACCAAGGTACTCTTGAATGTTCTCTGACACGCAGAGCAGTTTTCCATCTTTGAGAAATGACAGGAGGAACCCCGGAAGAGCTGGTAACACAGACTCATTTGGGACAGATAATCTAGGCGAGGAACATCTGGAACCTAATCAAAAAGAGGGGTTAATAAATATTATGAGAGACAGTCGATGGTTGAGAGACATCGTGAAGCAGAGAGCAAAACAGACCAAAAGAGAGAGTACCTGGAAGACGAACGCTCTTCCTGATGAACACGCAGCTCACACTCATGGCATGCAGGTAAGAGAGCCGTTGCTGATCGTTCAAGTGTATTGGGAGCAGTTTCTTCATGTTCTGGATCTCATGGTTTATGAGGTCTCTCCGGGCCTTTGATGCACTCTTAGTGGACCTAATGAAATGAAGAGACTGTCAGTAAATGCTATGAACAGGCCGGATGATCCGCCACTTGCATGCATTTCAATGCATCAATGATGCTGCATCCACCAGCCCTAACCCTAAAGGCCTCTAAACATCGACCAGATTTATCGTTGCTGAGAAGGATCAAACATCACCAATGACAACAGGGTTGGGTGAATTGAGCCTCTGCTCAGTAAGTATTACATTAAGTGAAATACTAACCCATTTAAAAGTAAAATAAGCATTTACTGTTTGTTATCACGTTATTGCATTATAGTTACTTATACTGTAAAGATTTTTTTGATCAAATAAATGAAAAAGTGACTTTTAAATTAGCAGCTTTCACTTTTTTTATAAGTATATAATATGCTTTAAACTCTTATTCCTAGTTTAATCCACTGGAATTCTGTAAATGTTTATTTAGCTAAAAACATGACAGCATAATTTTTCTACATATTGCTATTGTATAAAAGCAATGGTTATACTTTTATATTAAGTTATTTTACCCATTTTGTTTGTTGCACTTGAATTCTGTAAAACACATTTGTGTAAAGTTTACAGATAATTATTACTTTGTTTAAATTAAATATACTCAAACCAGCATATTATAGTGCATACATACTGTAGTTTGTTTTACAGTCTATGGTTTAAATCTACACAACCTTTTGGCAAATTGTGTAAAGCTCATTTAATTAAGTTCATTTCAATTAATGACAATTACTGTATAAAATGACACGATTATTAAGGCTGCCCTGAAGTGATTAGTCATGAGTTAAAATACTAAATTACTGTATTATTATGAACGTGTTCATTTGTTAGCTTATTTTTAAAGAAACTACTAAACACGTGCCAGGCCATGTTTTGTTGCAGACGCGGCAAACCCAGAGCTCAGTTTAAAGATATTCACGAAGAAATGGGAAAGTTGGAGACTGACCTGAAGCGTACGGAGTCGCGATGGATCCTCCGGACACTCATCCTCAAACACACGAGGTTCACGGGAAGCTCTTCAACGCGAGAAAACGCTCCGGACAGCTCTGAGACCAACTCTGACAAGCCGCTGCCCCTTCTGTTTGCAGCGGTGATGACCTGCGAGCTTTATGGTGCCGAGAGGCTCAACCTGGGGAGACACCCCCTCCTCCTCCTCCTCCTCCTCCTCCTTTTCTTATGGTCTGTTGGATATTCTTTTTACACTTAAATGTATTATACATTTGGTAACAATATATTTGTTGCGCAATAGCAATAGAAAATTGTTATTTTTTACTTTTCTTTCTAGTGATTGCCCATTGTAAAAATGTAAATGACATCCTAGTAAACTGTATATAAAGAAACGATCTCCCAAAATGTGATCTAGCAAATACAATCGTCCCAATACGATCACATGAATTCATTCATTCATTTTCCAACCCGTTTATTCTCGTTTTGGGGTCACGGAGGTCTGCGGGGGCACTCCTTGGACATGTCGCCAATCCATCGCAGTCAATACAATTAGTAGAGAGAAAATTATTTTGAAAAAACAGCTAATTAATTTTCTTTGATCGTTTCAATTAGCAGTGAAATAGTTGAATGTTTAATTATATACCAATTATTCCCTCTTATGCTTATGTCTTTTTACTGTTTTGTCCTCTCTATCTCTCTTTCTCATCTTTTTTCTCCCTCATTCACCAGATCTTCCTTTCACTTTGCTTGCTATTTTTCTCCTTCTCTCCAATTCTCCTGTATTTCTATAGCTTTTGTTCTTTCTCTCTCTCTTTTCTTTTTTCAATTTATCCATCGCTCTTCTATTTCATTCTATTTATATCCTTTCTATTTTCTCTCCAGCGTGCTGTCTCTATTCTTGCATGCTCTCCCTTTTTTCTCCCTCTCCCTCTCTTTTCCTTTACTGTCCCTCATGCTCTTTCTTTCTTTTCTTTACCTCTTCTCTATTTCTATCTTGCTTACAAAACCCTTAAGAAAATGACTATGATGTGAGCTGCATTTTTAATGTGCAGGATATTAGGTGAAATAATTTATCTGCATTATACTCACTACACTTGATTAGTTTTAAAAGAGCTACTTTTTACTCAAACTTTGAGTCGTATTTAGAACAGATTTTTTTGGCAAGTAATGGTACTTCTATACTAAAAGTAAAAACATTTCTTTTAAAGCTGATACGTCTATGACACATTTTGAAATGTACCGGTAAATATATTTATTGCTTTTTGTTTGAAACAAGCTTGAGTCATCATGAAAACACATTTTTTTCCAACTTTGCTTTTCTAAGGTGTCCTAAAAGGGCCAGGGTTCACTTCCATAGTGGCACACACAACAGAATTTGTCGTTTTCTATGATATAAAGTTGATCTGAGTCTGTTTGTATCACATAAAGACGATTCAAGTCCGTTTGAGTTAAAATGTGCCAGGAATGAATGCTCATTCTTTCTCTTCTGCAGTTTAACTCATGTCAGTTCAGTTAATGCAGTTCTCTCCCTGGAGAGTGATCAGTGGTGGAGACAACACTCTCTCCAGGTGTGTTCTGTCGTTCACGATCACTGCAGATGTTGTTGACCTTTAGCTTCCAAAATCTTCGAGCAGCAGAAGCTCATTAAGGTCATGTATACAGAGCATTGAGCCAACTCACGCTTACACACGTACCATTCTCACTCATCTGCTTCATCAGTGAGCTCCACAAATTTCACCCATGCACACGACGACAGCCATCAGAAAAAAATAAATTATATCAGAATTTTTATTCTATGAAACAGCTTTGACATGATCCTAAAAAGTGAAAGGAGTCAACATGCCTGACCAAAAAGGAGTCAGAGGAGCACAAGGGAGAGAACCGAAAGAATAGATGGAGACAGTGGGGATCTTGAAGAAAGAAGAACTGAAAGACAGGGAGAGGAGAGAACATAGGAGAGTTTGTAGATATGCATGGAGAAAAGAGGAGCTTACAGGAAGACATGTAGACAGAAAAGATCCAGGGAGACAAAAGGGAGAAAGAGGAGTTTACAAGGAGACATATGAGGCCCAAATGAGACACAAGGGAAACAAAAATGAGTTTACATGCAGGCAGAAGACCACAGGAGGAGACAGTAGAGATTTGGTAAAGATAAAATGGAGTAAGAAGGAGAGGGGAGAGCTGCAGGAGACAAATGATGAGGGATGCTAACAGGATTGGGAAATTAGCTTTCAGACAACTGCATGCGTGAGGGGACAAAGGTAAACTGGAGCAGACAAAATGGAACAAGAGGGAGCACAACTTCAGCAAGAACAAACCTATAAAAAGGATGAGAGAAGGGCCCACAAGAGGAGCTAAGAGGGGGGCAGAGGTGGATGAAACAAATAGAGAAGCAAGGAAGAATAGGAGTCAAGGGGGAGACAAAGGAGTGAAAAAGACCATTGTAAAAGGGGAGAAAGAAGAGAAGGAGACAGAAAAGGGCAAGAGAAAAGACAGATAAGATAGAGACGAGAAAGAATACCAGAGAGAAATAAAAAAATGACAAACCAAGATCTGCAGAGTCTAAGATCTCCACAGAGTCTGATTTCTCCATCTCTTATGAGTTACAGTAGTTCTCCCTCTCCTGTTTTCCCTCAATCCCAAATTCTCCTTCTCATCTGCTTAGTCAGTCCATCTTTTTCTCTGGGTCGCTTCTTCCACACCTCCTCTAATTTCAATTCAGCCTCTCTTGTGGTTCTTATCTGTCTTTTGGTTCTTATCTGGTCTGTAGCCTGATTTTTTAAAACTGAAACCACTGAGTTATCAATTATAATGATACTTGATCAAGACAGAAATCACTAGTGAGATCTCGTAGGGTGTGGCAGAGAAGCTGAGAAACATAAGTGCACAAGAAATAGTTTATTATGATTTATTTTATCAGTTCTCATGCACACTGTCAGCTTTCTGTCGTCAGATGATCCAACTCTGAAGATCTGAATGAGAAAATCCAATGAGAAGATCCATATAACCAGATCGGATTAAGAAGATGCAAATTATAATTGGTTTTCCTGAAGACACCAGAAGATCCAAATGAGAAACATAGAAAGATAAGAAGATCCTAGTCCCATCATCCATGTTAGAAGGTCAGCAGATCTGATAATGAGAAATCAGCAGATCCAGGTCAGAGTTACTACAATGCTCCACAGAATCAGGCAGGCAGAACCGAGCAGCTACAGGTCCAGTATTCCGAGTGCCTGAGAGAGCTCTGATGCAGTTTTGGTTCCGGTGTTGTTTTTATTGTGATCAGGTTCTGCTGGTTTGTTTGTTCTCATCCCTGAGAAGAGAACACGGGTCGGCTGATGGTACTGTTAGTGGTCATGGCTGTCAGCTCCCACCTGAGAGAACACATTCAAAGAATAAACAAGTCAGTGTAAACATTTCAGTTACATGTTTTTAAAGTAACGATACATGGACATACTTCTAGAAAGTAGTCAATGTATTGAATTGTTAAGTCATGATTAATCAATGCATGTATGGTGAATTCATCTACTTTAATTTTATTGAATTCCACAAAAGAGCTCTTTTCGCATTGACAGTGATGCCGATGAAACATTGGAGTTGAAATAAATCAGTTGTATTGCCAAACTATCAGTAAAATGGTTGATTTTAGATAATAATAGAATGCTTTATTAAAAATATTTTTATGTTTTATATGATGAAAATGAAAAAAAAATTGTATTAGTTCAAATTAAAGCTCAAATCTTTTATAATGTTGCTTTAAAAAGTGTTATTTTGGAGTTTTGTATGTTGGACAAGTTTTTGGGAGGTAATCCATGAAGGCTTATGTTGAGATTTACATGCACATAAATTACAATGGTGACCCTTTGGGGACATACCTTTGAGATAATGGCACCATTGAATGAAAAAAATCAGAAAACCTGTGAAGGTGGGCAGGGGAACAACACTTCTTCTCAAAACAGCTTTCATTTTGTACCTAAAAATGACTGTTTATAGGGTCTATACATTTACACATACTTGTAACACCCTCCAAAAGAGAATTTTCCATTATTGGTGTCCTTTAAAAACACAGCATGTCTTGGTTACAATAACACTACTGCAGCCCAATGCGACCCAAATCCAACTATTTCCACATATGTGACCTGTAATCGATTTGGTCATGACAGTTTAATTACGACTTTTTCAAATGCAACCCAGTTCGCTTTCATATGTGGTGCTAGATTGAATGAGCATGCTTTCTCACAGTTAAAATTTGCTGAAGAAGACTATTTATTAGAAACATATTTAAAAAAGTACAATGAAGATTGTGTTAACTCCATCTTTATTCCCACCATTATTCTGAAAACAATCAGTTTGTCTTGATCTCTTTCATCACATGCTTCTTCCTTATTATTATTTGATAATAATGAAGTTCACACATTATCTTCAACAAAGCCACAAAAGCATTTAAAGAGTGTTTACATCAACATTTACATCTGTACACAGCGCATTGCGTCATGACATTGTTACCTCTCCTTTCCCTCCTGTTCAGTAATGTGAGTTGCATATCATTAGTAATGTGAAGACAAAATTGATCTGCAGAGTGAACGTAGCTTAAATGATACCATCATATACTTGCTTACACTTAATTCTGGGATCATGCTATCACAATTTGACATTAATTCCAGTTTTATAATACACGTTAACACAGTATTTCTACAATAAACATGACAACATTATTCAACTCTCCATTATTCATAGTCTATTGTCTAGAAACAACAGTAGAGCCAGCTCAGATGAACAAGTGTTAAAGTAGATCTAGAACAGCTTGTGGTTTGTACCCTTAACACTTCATCTGATGCTCTTTTAGTCATAAACACACTTGTTTTCATGATGCAGATGTGTTGTGAAGCCATTAAACACAGAGATAAGAACAGGATGGTGGACCATCACACTCTGGCAAGGAGTTAAAACCATTAAAAAATTAGATTTTATTAGCAGAAAAGGGGTTCAATTTATTTTAAGACTTCAAAGGTTTCACAGCCCCCCTAAAGGGTAAACCCTTGGTTTAAAATGTTTATACTCTGTGAAGTTACATTTGCTGTATGTGTGTGATTCTCTCTTTCTTTCATCATCATCATCATCAAAAGTGTAAAGAATTCCTTTGGTCTAGCCAAACAAGGCATTTTTATATATGCACACAAACATACATATGTATTATATTATGTGCAGTAGAATAAACTTGTTATCCAATAAGAATCAATGTGAATACCTAGATGGAAACACATTAACACATTTTTTTTCTGTCTGAACTGGGGAGCGATGGACTAACCAAAAGACCGATTTTATTGCACAACATCTGAAATGTTGTTTTGATCATTATAAAATTTGTATCCAAAGCCATCAAAGTGTTTTGGAATTATCACCTCCCAGAACTGGTCATGAAGTCGCCTCCAAAAGCAAGATGACATGACTGCGCATATTGCGTTTCGTCTACAAGGTTCTTAATGGCCTTCTCCTAATGCAGCTTTTGAAATTTGGTGCCAGTTTATCAGGAAATGACAATTTTGTTCTCTTGGACTCGTTGGATTGAAACGGTGCTTTATTCGCAAATATTTTATGCTAAATTCCAGTTCTGTGTTTACTTTAATTAGAATATTTAGATAGAACATGGATTGACTGATCAACTGGGAAACACCATTGCTTTAAATAAAGCCTTTTGTGCAGTACTGGGATTGTTTTTTTATTATAAATAGAAAGCAACTATTTTAAAATAAATTTTGCTTATATGTCTTGTGCATACCGGAATATTTTATTGCAAAATATTGATGTAATGGTAATAACTGGTTGAGCAATTCATAACCCAACTGAGTAATGGCTCACCTATTGGCCATTGTGCTACTAAGAGGAAAAAAGAATGAAAACTACTGCTCTGGAGGTCTGTGTTTGTACCTGATGTCATGAGGGAGGCTGGACTGGTCCAGTTTGTACTGAATCACAGCAAGCTTGCATAAAGTCTTCAAATCAGGGCCTAAGTGACAAACACACAGTAGTCTCTTGTTATCCAGCCATTCGGCTCCTGGTGTGTGTGAATAAATTTAAATGAGACTCACTGAAGTCCAGGATGAACAAGTCTGAGTGATCCATCAGATTAAACTCATCTCCCATCCCCTGCTCTGGACACGGGCTGCAACACACAAATACACACATGAGAATTACCCACATCATCATTAGACATCTACCCGACCGAGCATCTTCATCACCCTCCTCCTCAACTAAGCTCACTTCTGCTGAAGTCATTAGCGCTCTGACCTCGACCTGGATTCCACCAGCCTTCGTCCTCCTCTTACACACACTCAAGCAGTGTTTGTTTTCCTCTGAGCTCTGAGTTAATGAAACCTGCCCTGTGAACTCCAGCTCATACACTCACACACACACTCAGAGAAAATAAACACAAACACTGGAAGAGAAACAGAGAAGAGAGCAGATCAAACACACCCTCAGTGAGCAGGCGGCTCCCGAAGAGAGATGCACCCATCACACACGTGTCGGTTCAGAGAGCTACAATGTGAGCTATTATTTAGCCTTCAAAGTAGACTCAAGTAGCCTTCACAATCGAAGTCAAACTACATTACAGTAAAGGAGACCTCGGATGAAAATCATACTTTTCCAGGTATTTGATGTTATCACCAACCTCTATATTGACCAAGACTTCATGAATAGCCTGAATCTGCCCCAGTCGACATCTACCATCAAAGTCTGTTAATCCGTAGTAGGACAGTCTATTATGTCTGCTAAATGATGGCGCGGTGCTGTTGAGAAAAAAAAGATGAACATAACAGTCTCCATTTACTCCCTAATCACTGAGGACAACTTTCACATGGGAGGGGATGAGCAGGAGCGCACTAAGGCCTCTACACATCGAGCCAAATTGATATTCACACAAATCTTAGAATGGATTCTCAGCAGGGTGCTCTTCATCTGGGTTGAGACTCGAGGATGCCGTTTGCGGTACACCAGATGCACTCCATGCCACATGGGGAAGCATGAAAGAAGAAGACGTCAACAGAGAAGAGAACACGTCGAGAAAACGTAGAGCGGTTTATACTGTTGGCGGCTGATCACAGGAAGCTGTTTGATAAAAATGTGGAGAAAAGAGATCCTATAGGGCGGTGCGAAACTCTTCTTCGTTGGCACCACACATTTGGTCAGATGTGAGATATCCCATTGTGAAATTCTTAGTTGTTAGCACTGGCTAGTTATTGATTTTCCTACAAGTTAAATGGTTGAAATTGTAGCAAACATATTTTGTTTTTTTCTGCACTAGGAGGACATTATGATCTTTCTGACACTTCAAAATTTTCTAAATTTACCCCTGGCTTCTGTGAAACCTGAAACAAAATAACCATTTTCTGCACTTGCAAACATGCATTTGGTAGACGCTTTTATCCAAAGTGGCTTACGTTTCAAAGGAATGAACACAACTGACCATTATGTAGTTTCCTCCTGGTTGATTGCTTTTGCATCATCAGACCATACCTGTCTTTGAAATCATTGAAGCTTTATAAAGGATCTCACTATGCTCTCACGCATTTCCTACATAGCTGTCGGGAGTCTCAATAGACTCTTAGATCGGTTTAGATTTTAAATAAACATTGATAGAAATGTGAGAGAATTAGTTTATCGTATTTTATAGCAATGTAAGTTCTTTTAAATAATGTATTTTCTGTTAGTTGCATAAAATCTAACCAGGGTTGGAGTTACTTAATGAGCCCATGACAAGAAGCTTCCATGTGGAGCAACTCTGCATTGTCCTCGAATTTAATAAACTTGAAATAAATAAATTAACAAATAATTTTTGCTCATTTCAAGAGCTGAAGCTGTTCGGAATGCTATTAGACAACATTAATAACAATAATGTGAACATTAGTCAGTTCCTGGGTAACCACGTTTAGTAAACAGGTCTGTAATGCTTGTGTGTGAGTGTGCATGCGCATGTGTGGGTCTTCTAGAAAACACAAGAGCATAGGAGCAGAACCAAAGCACCCGCTGGCTCCAGTGGAAGAGCCACTGATGCATCCCACACTGATAAACACACTCTCTGGCGCGTCCTGCCTCTAGTGTGAATGAGTGTGAGTGAGTGTTTATGAGCTCTCCTGGTGTTCGACGCCTCATTTGTGTTACATGATCAGCCAAGTATCACTGTGAAGGATGAGGGGGAGGAGAATTCCCCCACACACACCCAGAATGAGCTGAGAATATGTGTTTGAAGTGAATTTTATTCCTGTCTATTGCTTTTTAATAAATGTCATCAAAGCAACTTTGCTGACCTGAAGACCAAATATAAATGTTGGATGCTAAAGATGGTATTTTGACTATTTAACAATTAAAACCAAACTTCTTTTTTTTCAATGGATCATGAAAGTGAATGTGCAAAATCCCTGTCTCATGGTGAATTATGCTTAGTGAAATACATAAATAAAATCTTGGTATAAACTGGGGGTGCCTCTCAGTTTTACGTGTCTGACATTTGCATCAGTAGAGAGTAGAGGCCTTGGCTGACTGGAGCTATACTTTCAAAGAACAAGCCAAAGTGCTGAATGGTGCTCGTATATACATAGACTTAAAACACCTAAAATGAGTAATAAAATCAACTGAACATGAAGACAATTAAACAGCAGTTAAAAATACAATTACACTTTCCAGATGCTCAAATATGCGAGTCAAAGCGTCAACAGTGGAGTCACACATCAACTTCCCCAAGCAGGGGCAGAGAAAAGACAAAGACTAGCCCAGGAGCAACTCCCCAGTAAGATGTGACATTAGAAGAGAGCATGTATTTCCATTCGTGAAAGGAAGCTTTGTTCCTCAGCCAATGGTTTTGTCTAATAATAATTAATATTGCAAACACTCAGCAAACACTTGTTGTGCTTCATTAAACAAGTCTCTAGCTAAGTAGCTTTAGCAGCTCGCAGCACGCGAACCCGTTCCATGAGATACTTTTACCAAAGTATAAATTTTAATGTGTACTATGCTGCTTTAGATGAAATAGCTTAGCATACAGATACATATAGAAATATACACAATTTAAATTTGAAGTGAACACCATCATAAATAGTGACAAGTGTAATTTTCAATAGGAGAATGTTTAATATTCCCACAGAAATTTATAGCAAAGCACCAGATCCAGCTTATTTTGGTGGAGGCAAGAACAGACTACTGCAACACTGTTTTTGGGAATATACACACTGTGCAGTTACCAACTAATAACTAATGGAAAAGCTAATAAAGTTAAATATGATCTGCTTTTTTTACTCAAATTAACTTTTTTTTTTTTTGTTCAAGGTATGTTTATTTGCATATTTCTGTTCACGTAAATCAAATGAAAATAGCCATGTATCAAACAAGTTTACAACAAACAATACTAACAGGAATTCATCAGAGAAAAACAAAAACACCCTGAGTCACTCCCAAATGTAGTTCCCAAAAAAGCTAATTAACTTATTTTATATAAAATGTGAAATGATTGGTTTTTGGAACCACAAAATGCTAGACAAGATTTGTACTTCCTGAAGGAAATGGGTTAGTACTGGTAGCTAGCACTGCTGCTGTTTCATCCTACATGTATATATTTCATAATTATATGATTAGATGTGATGCATAAACGGAGTATGAATTTATACTGCCATCTACCAGTGTTACTTTAACAGGGCTCACACAAAACTAGTGAAATTTTTATTCTGATTGTGGTTCAAAAAATGGCTCTATAGCACCACCTAACATGTTTCAGCTCATGCAGTTTCTCTGAGAGAAAATCTGGCACATTTTGAAAAATCTTGCTTGAATAAGCATTTGTAGACACCGGCCTTTCCTCTTAATCACAGTGAAGCCAAGCGCTCCGCATGCTTTGTCATATTTCCTCGTCATAGCTTTCAGGTAACTTTCTTTTGTCTCATTATCTTCATCTCGGTCCGCCTTTCTTTTCATCCTTGTTAAAAATTTCTTCATGTTGTCTTCAGGTTCATTTACTCATTTCAAATGCTGGAAACTTGTGGCATAATGAATGCTGCCGATTTCGTAATTTACAGCACAATTAACACATAGCTTTGGGATAATGGGAAAATTTTGACTTTTAAAAGGCTAATATAACAATTGCTGAAATAGATTAACTTTACCATTATAGCACAAAACATTAAGTTGAAAAGGTAAAACAATTGAGCTATATAATTTTTTTTTAAATGGGGCATGTCACCCCATACGATTACAGTGAGAGCTGGACAACACACTTAAATATTACTTCTTTTACTGATAAAACTGATAATCACAAGTAGTTTTTTTTTTTATATAAATAGCTCTTTCAGGTAATTTACATCTTTCTTGTGTATTAAACAATTACAAAATAATATTTACCAAAAAAAAATAGGTATAAATTGTAATTGACATTTAGTTTTTGCTCTGCTGCACTGGACACTCACAACCCCTTAAGACCAAAGAGAAGCACACACAAAAGTATTTAACACATTGTGGCTCTGACAGGACACTGCTGTGGGTATGTGTGAGTATGTTTCCTCTTCCTGTTTCTGGATGAGTGAGAGCTGCTGTTCAGGAAGTCTTCAGACTCTATCCCATCCTGTGGAGCCTCTATCACTTCCTGTGGAGCGTCTTATCACTTCCTGTGGAGTGTGTTATCAGGCAGCACAGATGGAGCGTTGGCTCATTGGTTTAGAGTGGTCCATCCTATACACTCAAAACAACTCTAGTGTGTTACACACAGGGTCTGACGAGACTGCTTTGAGAGCTTCAGGAGTGAACAAGTCGAGTACAAACTAGAGGAGTTGGTGCAAAGCAGTGGAGTCAGAGCAAATTACGCAGCAACCACTTGCTCTACCCACGTGAAGCCGACACAAAAGAGAATGAAACTGCAGCTGAGGCGAGCCCCACAAGAGTCTATCCATTGCTTCCACATATTGAAACATACAACTTAACTGGAGGAAAATATCCCTGAATTCACAGTTCCTGGCAAGTGGAACGCTCTTGCAGTCCACATCCGGAAAGCAGAGTCTCTCACCTTCTTTAAAAAGCATATAACAAACTGCTTGCTGTGTTTATTCCTAAACTGTAAGATGCTTTGGATAACAGAATCCGCTAAATACATAAATAAATAAACTTTGTGCCATCTTTTCCCAATTTTCAATATCTACAACTGACAGGGTGTGCTTCACATTGTCTACTAATGGCTGTCTTGAACATGGGGCTAACAATGAAAAACCCAGTCTTTCTTATGCAAATCATTAAGCTAAACTTTAAAAAATGAAATTTTCCCATCAAAAAAAGTTGTGATTTTCAGTTTTCAAATTACTTGAGGAGTTCAGACTGCACGATTGTCAGAACAGTCGTGTCGCAGATGCTTTCACACTGAAGTACTGTTTGAGGCAGCATCCAGTCGTTGCTGAATTCACACAGCACAATAGATCGACGACAGAGGATGCATGACTTTAGACAGAATCGCAGAGAACTATGTGAGTTTTTAAATCATTTATTGGGTCCAAATGAACCGAAAAGAAGCCCCTTTTGAACCACTGTTAATGTTGCTGTCTAAACCTTTGTAACTCCTCCACCACTTCACGTTATCATAGGTGTGGTTCTCTCATTAGCTGCAGATATTTCAATCAGATCACATTTCACACTGCACAATTGTGATGCAAGGAGTAAAAAATTCTTATTCAGAGTTACTTTGCAGACTCGACATAAATACGGTACTATATATAGAGTCTACTGTGTGGTCAGTAACAAATATAAAACCAATGAGTCAACATGTCTCGCTAATTTAATCCTACTTTAGGATAGGGACTCTCTCAAAATCCAGTCGGTGGATCTGGACTGTATAGAGCTGTCATGGGAACAGCTTGAACATCATATACAGTACTGCGAGGTGCCCGAGCAACATAAGCGTGAAATTTCATTAGATAATCTTTCAGATTATCTATTTATATTTTCTAATTCAATGCTGGGTTTTAGGGTGACTACAGATGGTTCAATAACCTAGCATTTTCAGTCGACTTGGTAGAAACATGAGTAAAGTTTTACAGTGTATCCACTAGCGTCATGTGAGTGTGATGAGGCTCCAGTACACTTTCCATTGGCAGGAAAAGTTCATTTTCTTTCAATTTGTGATCAGATTCTGACAAATGTATGGCCAGATTATGTATGGAGATAATCAGTGCCGTTCTTTCAAGCTGACTGTTAAAACTATGGCAAATTTCTCATCCTAAAAACAAAATTAATACATAACTATAAAAAAAAATATGTTAAAGAAGACCAAAAAAACTCTCAAAAATCATATTTATGATTTTCTGAGACCTCATTAGTGAGTTTACAATGTGCAATGTAGTATATCACTCCTCATCTACATATTTCGGTCATATTAGACAGTTTAAAAGCATGTTAATTAGGAAGTTGGATGTTGAAAGCTCTTGATGCAGAAGTCAATGCTTCTAGTAACTATTCGTTCTACATTTTACAATATCCTTGTATATTTTAAACCGAATGACGTTCCAGACAGAGTGTGTTCGGATAAGCCACGGATCAGGGTCCGTGCACGGCTGAAGTGTGTGCCAGGGGGTGGGCGCCTAAAGTGTGTGTGTCGTCTAGCCGGTGAAGTGTTAATCTGAAACACTGATTGACTGACCAGAGCCGTCAACAAACACACACTCCAGGAGGCAAACACACACTCACACACTCTCCAGGGAGAGTCTGAGTCTGTGCGTGTGTCTCTCTGAGCCTCTTTTTCTGAAATGGTAACGACGGAGGCCATAGAAGCATCCGTGCTCCTTGCAGTGGACCAGAGCAGAAAAACCAAAAGCTTCTGATTACCATTGAGAGACAAATCTCTACTCCTTTCTTCTCTGATAATGAGTTGCCCATGGAAACACAGAGACCATCCATCGTGAAGCTAGAGAGAGATATCCTGTGTGTAATAGAGCCATGTTACAATTTGATTCAGTTTCCCAAATCATGGAGGGTAAATTAAAAAGACACAGAAAAGAAAGAACTGGCTGATCTGAACATCTATAAACAAATAAAATAAAACAAATTAATTGCACATTTTTCGCAATTGATCACAAATAAATGCTGAAAATTTTGGGTACTTAAATAAAGTATTGGGTATTTAAATAAATAGTATTTTGTATTTTAATTTTTGCATTAACTTGTCACATAGATTTTCTGATGTAAACAACATACCTGCAATAAACCATCAATATACTCCAAATTAACAGTTGGCTTGAAAGCCATATTTAATATAATTTATTGATCACAAAAACAAGTAATAACATAAATAAACCTGAATAACATAAGACTTCTCCAAAGGAGGAGGAACAAACTGAATGAACGTATGACCAGACTTTATTCACAAACTCACAACAGTCACACGGAAGACTTGTGTTGCGGGGAAACAGAATGAGCGATATTGTGATGGAACTCAGATGAAATGACCAAGGTGGAAGTAAATAAACAGGGATTAAAAGGCAAAAAATAAAGGCATCAATAGAACAAAGTGACGAAAAGTAATTCCTTGGTCTTACCCATACATCTTTACATGTTGAACGAATGCGAAAAAACAGCAACCCCGTTAATTGCGTTTTTTAAATGTTTTAAATCAGGCATAAAAGCCTACTAAAAAAAGCATCAGACAAAAGTTCCCGCACCCTTTACCTGTTAAATTCTGATAAGTGATTAATCACTTCCAACCAATCATCTGCCAGACCCTGACTAGCCAGATGGAACCTTATTTTCTTCTTTTTAGGGTTTAACGATGGTTAATGGGGGTGAACAATTTGTATGTATTGCCGTGTTTTTGTGGGCTTCCTCCGTTTCCCTAAAAATATGCTTCTGGTTAATTGAATACTATGAATTCCCCTGCCAGCGATGGACTGGATGATGGGGGGTGGACTATTAAATTTAAAAAGTGGTGAGCGTGACGTTTCAATATGGTTTTTAGTATCACTAATGCACAAAAACACAAGATATCAGGTCAGGAGATACAGAGAGAGGGTGGCAAGAAAGACAGATGGCAAAACATTTTACATAACATGACGAATAGTTTGACATCTATTTTATGTTTTCAAAACATAAGAGTATAATTTGGGGGGAAAACTTTAATTAATTGTGATTAATGGTTTATCCAAGCAAATGACTCCATAAATTTTTGTAGGGGTTGTAAGCTTTTGCTATTAAATTAGAGAAAGACTGATTAAACTAATATAAAGTATATGCTATGAATTAAAATTTGGAAAAGTATGTAGAATGAAGGTTATGATGGAGCGCACAGTGCAGCAGGAAATGCTCCTCTGTCTCCAGCACTCTCTAAGAGCACCGTCTGCTCAGTCTCCCTGTGACCTCTGAAGTGTTTTAGGTCATGGCTGGTGTTTGTGTTTGTGAATCTCTCACTCTCACAAACTCTTGTGCGGATCATGAATCAGCAGCCGACGAGGGTGTGTGTTCTGGGGAGTAAGCGAGCGAGCGAGTGTGTTCAGGAAGCGTGGGTCAGATTTACAGCGTGTGATGCTGAACAGACACTGGCCTGATATTCCTGCCGCCTTTATGATATTTACTTAAACACAGGAATGTGTGCGAGTGTGTTAGTGCTCATAAAGCCACTGCACGCTCCACAGAACACGCGACAGAGTGTGTGTTAGTGGGGGGGGCTCAGAGATTCTGACACATCTTCGTTCTCGCAGATTCATTTATACATTGTATGCAGAGTTGAATCATACACTGTATGAAGAATCCTGACAATAATAAATTCTAATAAATCAAACTTAAAATCAGTTGTTGCTCTGAGGCGCCCGCAGGGTATACAGCATACAACTTTAGTACCCTACACTTTTTTGTACTTTTATTAATGCATAAGAGGCCTTTCTTTGACACCATTTTGAAGTTACTCCTGAAATAACGGAACAATCTGTTCCTTAGGACAGCAACAGTGGGATTCTATGACTGGTTGCTTATTGCAAGCCACAGCAAGTATATTGACCCTATTTACGTTTGAAAATTAAGACGACTACCGTTTGTTTCATTAAAAGTTGGAATAATAATTTCAACAGATAATACACTGAAATTATGTGAGATTATTTTGTGAGTGGTCACATAGTCACAAACCTGTGTTGTGCTTAGCATTGTCAATACAATGGTTCCAAACTGTGTGAAATGTGAAAGGAGGTACGCAAGGAGAGAGTTGGAAAAGTAGGTTCAAGTTTGGTTTGCACACTGAAATTCTGTGCTCCAGTGATATCACTCTGACAGACAGTGTAAAGTGTGACAATCGCACAAAACTTGAGAAGCTCGTGTTGAAGTATCGCAGATTCTTCCCTGAGTTGGAAGGGTCAAATGATTGGATACGTTGCCCATTCAACTCCATGCCTAATTCATTATCAGTCTCTGATCAGGAGAGCCCAATCGAGACCACCACCCAGTGACCAATAAAAGCTGAACACTCTCAAAAGACTTCAGTGGATTTCTGTAAACTATATTCAGCCTCACACTGTGTCTCTGCATTTCGCCAGCACACACTTATATGAACGTCGTTTTGCTGCTTTATCAAACTTTACAACAAATATAGACTTTGTATGGAAAATGATTTAAGACCTTTCCCCAAATGTAGCCAAAGAGCTCTCTGCAGTACCCAAGAACATCCACGCTGCGGTCAAGTGAGCCGTGTCTTTCTATAACACGGTCAAACCTCCACTCCTTGTTTTAGCGGTTTGTTTTGAAGTGAAAGCGACATTACGACAGTATGGAGCGACCCAAACTTGGAGTTTGTGCTCTGCATTTAACCCATCCACAGTTTTGAGTAAGCTTTCAACACTCTCCCCACCGTTGACTACCAGCAACCTTCTGATCAGCAGTCTATCTCCTTATCCATTAAGCCACAACTGCCCAACATTAAAGCTATGCACCAACCAGCTAAAGCAGTATGCAAACATTTCAATCCCTTGAATTATAGACATGGAAACTGGTTAAAACATCTTAACACATGTTCATTAGAGCAAGTACCCTGAAAGTACAACATTATGACGTGGGCTTGGAGTTCAGGGTTTGAAACCTGAAACTTCATACAAATTCACACTAGAACTGCCTCATCTGTGGTTCTATCCAGCTATTTTTATACTCATTTGGGAACAATTGCATTAAAAACAACAACAACATTTAAAATGTACATAGGATAAACTTTTTATCCAATAAGAAAAAAAATTGTAAAACTACATAGAAAATACATTTAGCAAATAAATCCCAGCATGTGTATCAAGAATGTCAGGTGATTTTACTTCTGGAGCACGATGGGGCGGCATTATTGGACAAAACAACAGATTAATTTCATTGCACAACGTCTGAAATGTTGTTTTGGACATTCTAAAATTCCTTAGGCAATGTCAGTCGTCAAAGTTGTTCGGGATTATCATCTCACAGAACTGTCTTGACTGGCTGTGTTCCGAAAGAGCCGTCTCTGGCTCCAAAGGCAAGATGACATGACTGAGCATATTGTGTTTCATCTACCTGTTCTAAGACACAAGTAAGGCCTTCTTTTAATGCAGCAACCTCAATTTTTCTTGTAATATCTGCAGCTATTTTCTCAGGAAGTGACCATTTTGTTCTCTTACACTGGTTGGAGGGAAATGGTCCTTTTTTCAGTAATAGTTTATACGGTATTCCATTTTTTTTCGCATAAACAATGGGATTATACACACCCAGTGCTAAATAATAATTTTAAAACATCATGAATCGACTGCCAACAAGATATTAGCCCGGTCTTGAAAAAATAAAACTTGGGTGCACCCTTTAAGCGCAAAAAATTAGAAATAATATTTTACTCTTTCCTTCACAAAGTGATATATGCGTTCGCGGCTTAGATTCAGTCACAGTCCTACCACAGACACCTATATCGAGTAGAATAGAGTGAAAATTATAGTTTGCTTTATATGGATATAACAACAAGCTCACATGTTGACCTCTATTCAACAGAAAGTTGCAGATTCACAGGTCAAAGTTCACTCCACCTCAATTTTCTCTCAGATAGTCAAGAAGAGAAAGCTCCAACTGTTACTGGAGGGTTTTGACCATCTTTTACATTTATGCTTTGTTAGTGAACTGTCAGAGCTCGACAGTGTATGCAAGTGTGAGTGTGATTTGTGTATTTTGGGAGAGTTTTACGATCAGCACATTAGGGTTTAGTGATGACAGTAAAAAGCGTATGTTATTGGGTACTTCCAGCACAATAAACACTCAGAAAGAAAGGCGCGAAAATCATAAATGGCTCTGATTTATGAGTAAAAGCACCCTGACTCAGTCACTTACCCTGTCTGTGTATCTCAGTGGGGACACTGCTCAGACTGAGAGTTCTGCTCAAGACACAAATGCAGTGAAAACACACCAAACATAGCATTTAAAAGTAGCATTTGTCTGAATTTGATTCTGACCCTGCTCTTTTGCTACGATCAAGTAAGAAACAAGCATGCGTGTGCATGTGAGTGCGTGAGGGTGTGAATAAGAAGAGGGTCGTTTGTCTTCCGCCTCCCACATGCCACTCGACACACACTTGTTGTGTTGTGTGGTAAACGCAGAGCAGACGCACAGATGAAACACACACTCATACACTCAGAGTGAACGAATCTGTCAGAGGTCAGGGGTCAATGTTTACCAAACACACTTCAGGCTGAGCCACGCGGCAACTCACACACACAAAGACCTAGGGGGTCGTCATCTCGGAAACATCAACAGAGGAGTCGCATAGAGTGGATTCTATGGGGTGGATATCTGTGGATCCTATGATTGACAGCTGATTCTGTCATTGACCTGTACAGTTTCAGATCACATGGAAGTCAGGTCATAAACGACTATGGATGTCTTGTCCATGTCACCTGTGAGTTTGTGAAGAGAGATTTTAAAGTGGCCATTTGTTTCTGGCAGAGCATCACAACCAGATATTTGAACATCCTGAAAAAAGCGGGGTATGGACAAAGCTGAGATGATGACTTTCACTCATGTGGTGAATTCATGTAAACCTGTGTACAATTGATGACTTTTGTTTTTTCATTTTTATTTTATAAGACACGTTTGACAGGAAATTGAGAAGCAAAGAGTACACCGATCTGTGAGACCTCAGTATGGAATGGAATCAATAGAGTAAATGTTTGGGCACCTTCATCATTAGGTCTTTAAAAACTAAAAAAAAAAACGTTTTCAAGAAGGGTGAAGTACATAAAAAAATATTTAGAAAACATACATTTTCTGCTGCAAGTTTCCCACATGTGGCATCAATGGGACCCATCCCTTTTGGTCAGACTAAAGCAACCAGGCCATGAATTAGAGTCTTGCAGCAGTTATTATGTTTATTGTATGATCTGCTATATGCAGGTGTGGGAAAATACTTTTACTAAAGAATGGTTTCAGAATTATAAATAAGCAAATGTGTTAGCGAAGTACAGCTACCCTTGCAAAAAGTCAATGATTTTGAAGAAGTATAATCAGATGTATGATCAACTAATTATACAAAACAGATGCAAATGATATGGGTCACATGTAGATTTCATTCTAGTCATGAACTGAAACAGAACAGCTGGGTAGGAGGTGTAAAACGGAGTGAGAAAAACCAACCAGACACAAACTAGTTATACTGCAGCAACAAGGATTCTCCTGGACAAAGATTTCAAAGCAGACTGGGGTTTTTTTAAGATGTGTTGTTCAAGCTATTTGAAGAAGCACAAAGAAAATGGCATGACACATCAAGCTAATTTTCTCTTCGAAATGAACAGAACATTGGAACTTGAGGGCAGAAAAATGGAAGCAGGTGCTCTGGACTGTTGAGTCAAAATTGTGAAACATTTGGCTGCAGCAGAAGATAAGCATGTGATAGGCCATACATTTATTCAACAGCAGAACAAAGAACTATCTTCAGTGTAAAGAAGAACAGGAAGTACTGGAAATGATCGAAAGGTTATGAGAAAGCTACATCTACAGTTAGCTCTCCTATATATTTGGTTAAAAAACAACCAGGATTCAAAAACTGTGTGAAAGAGAAATAGGGAAAGGATTATTTGATTTAAATTCCTAATTTGTTCATTCACTGGATTTTGTTCGTTGATTAAGATGAATGATGAACATTTTTAAATGTATTCTTTTTAACAAAATTTTTCAAACCTTTCAAATATGTGAAATCTATAACAAATATAAGCAGTTTTATTTATTAATGTGTATAAAATATATTAATGCTTTTATCAGTCCCATTAGTTAACAATACATACAATTAAAAATGGTCAACTCTAGCGATCACCAAAACATTACAACCCGCAAATAATCGTGCTGCAAATTTCATAATTACAACAGGATGAAAGTATGTGAGTTAGTGGACGTGTGAGGCAGGAAGTCATGCGCCACACAGGAAATCCTCTGATCCCATGCTTTAACTCTTAAGAGATGAGCAGAAGAGTTTCAGTCTCATCTTGAACTCGGAGCCTGAGAAGCAGATTAACATGTTCAACACAAAGCGTCTGTGGCTTACCCTCCCACAGCTTTAAATTGAAGGTATAGGGACAAAGCTGAACTCAATCTAAAAGTGGCTCGATTCGGTCTGCACAATCCCTCCACTGATTGTCTGTATGATTTCATCAAACTCTACTAAACCTCCGCCTGATCCATCACTGCCCGATGGATGCCTAATATCATCTAAACTGAACATTACGATGGAGCCCCGATCAGATCATCTCTCCTGCTGTGAGACAGACTCCTTGCTGTATCCCACAACGAGAGGCTAACGATCATGCTATCTGCCTGATAACAGTGTAGGGATAGGGTAACACTCGGAATAGATTAATCCAGGATAAATTAATCTAGTGCACCGCATGACTCAATGATAAAAGCTCACCTCAGTATACAATTGAAGTGCTGCACTGAGATCTTATCCACCATGACATTCCACCAATTACAATACTGTACGGAGTACTTCAAGGGTCAGATTTTGGCCCAATACTGTTCTCTTTTGCAACATTATTTGCAATCATGGAGTCAACCTTCACTCTTGATCAGGTGATACTCTATCATTCATGGCTTTAGCTCAACTAAGATAAAGCATCATGCTCAAAATGTAAATATGTTTGTTGTGTATATAAACACAATTTAAAAAAATTCTTTCCTCTCAAAAGCATTCCAAAGCTATGAAACTCTGGAACGTAGTACATAAAAGGATGGCCAGCATCTGTCTTTGCATTAAGCTTCTTGACAAATCACCATAACTAGTGTATTATTTAAAACCGTTGACACTGTTCACAAATCCGCAAAATCTGTCATTTTAAAGGCATCATCTGAAATATGCAACATCTTTATTGAAACGGTTGCTGAAAGAAGGGCACTTAGTTCAGCTCCTGCCTCTGACCCTTCTCAGTCTGTATGTTTTGAGAGGTTTGACCCTGTGACTCTCATTTTTTGAGTCATTTAAAGCCATCAGACTCTCCTCTGAATGATGCCCACCCCCGATTAAAAAAAAAAAAAAAACATTGCTTTCTCAGTATTTGTTATGAGCATTAAGGGGAAAAAAACCTCATAAATACACAAAAAGATGTCTGTTAGAAGTTTTACAATAGCATTTCTTAACTAGAAAGTAGAAAAAGCTTTCTGCCGGCTTTTCAACATAAAACGAGTTTGGTGAATAGAAATATTTACACCAAAAACAAAAACTGTCCATGGGTCAGATGTTTTTGTGTCAAATTCCTCCAACTCCAAGAACGGTACAACACAAACATTTAGATGACTTGGCTACTTTATGTGCAAAAATGGAACATTATTGTTTCCAGTGTGGATCCTGTGTTTCATGAAGTTACTTACAAACAAAGCTGAGACTGACTAAAGCAGGCAATACATGCAACTTTACAGAAACTAAATTTGGCGATGTTTTTGTCAGTGGTTTAAAATGAAGGATAACTATTTTATTTGCCAGTTACACATTCATTCATTCCATTCATTTCGGACCCGCTTATTCGCTTTTCAGGGTCACAGTGGTCTGCTGGTGCCTATCTTCATTGGACGAGAGGCAGAGGTACACCCTGTATAGTTTGTTAAAAAAGAAATGTGATGTGCACTGATGACATGCTGTTTTGGAGTCTCAAGAGCAAACTATGAGGTACATAATGTAACTAGTAGAGCACTAGCCACACAGCGTTAATATCAGCCCTTTCACCAACACCTACCCTTTAGCCCTTCCCAAACATCTACCCTTATGCCTTTCCCCCACCCTTTTGCCCTTCCTGTACACCTACCCTTTAGACCTTCCCCTACACCTACCATTTTGCCCTTTCCTTACACCAACCCTTTAACTATTTCCCTACATACATCATTTAGCCTTACTCCATATATCTCTCCTTCAGCCCTTTCCCTGCACCTTCCCTTTAGCCTTTGCCCCAGACCTAGCTTTTAGCCATTCCCCTTGAGCATATAAGATTGTCTTGAAGGTGTTTCAACACAACGGCTACTGTACTCTGGCTTTGAAGTAGTTCCAGGCTGAGCCAACTTTCGTCTGTTTTTTTTCCCCATTTTCAAAAATTTATAAAGTCAGAGGGCAGCACAGCAGCTTAGTGTTGCCTTTCAGTTAGAAGGTTGGCGGTTTGAGCCTTGTCGGTGACCTTCCTGGAAGGAGTTGGCATGTTCTCCCTGTGCTTGTGAAGGTTTCCTCCGGGTACTCCGGTTTCCCCCACAATCCCAAAAACATACGGTCAGGTTAATTGAATAATCTAAATTACTCTTAGGTGTGAATGTGTGAGTGAATGTTTGTGTTGCCCTGCAATGGACTGGCTACCTGTTAAAGGTGGACCCCCGATGTCCGCTGGAAAAAGGCACCAGTAGACCCTTGTGACCCCGAAAGAGAAAGAAAATGGATGGATGCACGATAAAGTCAGAGCTGAATAACAATAAACCAGTCTTTAAGTGCTGTCTTTTAATTCAACTCAAGAGCTATTACACTTATAGTCCCAACTAGCTTTAGAGGCTACTTTGACACAACTGCATTCTCCAAACACACTGTGCAAAAAGAAATTGGACAGTTATTTATTCTCCACCTGCTGCTGACCTCCGTGTCACTGAGCAGACGGTCATTCAAGTCTGAGGTAAGAACTCGGTGGAAATGAAGAGTAATGGTAATGTCACATGGGTCACATGACCAACATTACTCACCTGGTTCCGCCAAAGAGAATGATACGGTCGCCAACCATACACACACATTGCCTTCTCCGGGGACATGGGGCCTTTCCTCTGGGCTCTAGCTTCTTCCATGAGAAGAGTTCTACAGGGAGAGAACAGATCTAAAATATTCATAATTAACTACATCCAAGTAGATTTTCCCAATTTATATCAGTAAACAATCAAATTTTAATGAACTTTACATGAGATCAACAATTGATAACAGTACATACATTAAGAATTTCTACACCTGATTTATGTTGAGTTCAATTGTAGGATACCATTAGACCATCAGTTGTATTAATATCTATAAGCCTTCAAATAAATGATTAGTAATTTCCTTAATATTGTATTGATCTAAAATTGTCACATGACCAGGACAGCAGAATGAAGAGGGTGAGCAGCACAGACTCACCAGGATTGAACTTCCAAAGGTCGTTGAAGTGTCGATCCAGGCGAGCGTTGTACCCCCCGAAAATATACAGCTCTCCTTTATAGGCAACTGAAACAAACACACACAAACGGACCGTGTAGAGCCCTGATGTCATGGAGATTGAGTCACGGGGGTTCAGTGATTACAGGAGAAAGATGGATCAGTATGGGTGCATTAGAGGTGAGTGCTCACAAGCAGAGTGGCTACGCCGTCCTTCAGGCAACGGGCAATGGGTCTGTGTGGTAGGTGTGTGTAGCCAGCGTAGACTCTCAGTGTCAAACACTCGGATCTTGTTGCAGTAGATCTCGTTGTTGGAGTGGAAGGGTCCGAATCGATCCGCACGTCCACCAAACACAAACATGCGTGAGCCTATCATCGTTGCTGAGTGAAAGTCTCTCCACCGTGCTGGCGTGCCCTGCTAACACAGGTCAGATTCAATCACAGTACTTCCTCCTGCAGATACATGTCAATGCAGCTCAACGGTGCCACCTTGTGATTAAACACAAGCTTCAATTGAACGTGCGTCATGCTGGCATAAATCAGTGCTTATGACGCGCAGCGGGCTATGTTTTGCTTTGTCAACACCTGGTAAAAAACAACAATAACGATAGACCAGAATAATTTGCAGAAATACCCTTAAACTCTTAAATAACTGAAATGTTTTCATTCATTTATTCATTTTCCAACCAGCTTATTCTCTTTTTTGATGTCACCAGTGCACATTGGGCGAGAGGCGGGGGTACCCCTGGATAGGTCGCCAGTCTAACTTTCACTCACACATTCGCAAATTATATTTGGGCTACTTTTGGAGTAAAAACTAATATTCATTCAGTCTTAATTTTCAACCTAAATATTGAAACAAAAAAACTCAAGCTATACTTTATTAGGCACACTTTGCTAGTATAAGCGGATAGGACCCCCTTTGCCTTCAGAACTGCCTTAATCCTACGTAGGTTAGATTTAAGAAGGTACTGGAAACATTTATCAGAGAGTTTGGTCCATATTGACATGATAGCATTAGAAGTCACTTGAATCACCTTTCATCCCCATTCAGTTTGACCTGCAGCAGATTGTCTTGACCTTGTCTACATGTCTAACTGCATTGTGCAATGTGATTGGCCATTTGGAAATATGTGTTAACAAGCAGTTAGACATGTGTACCTAATAAAGTGGCCAACTGTTCACTAACTCACCTGGGTGTTAACCAGGGACCAGCTCATGGTGGTGGTGTCCAGTCGGTGGATCTCATTGGAGAAGCAGTCAGCCTGCCATAACAAACACACAGTTATCAATACAGGTGTAGATTGCACAAATAAACAGATTCAGAAAACCAACAAACTCTGTGATGAAAGTACAAGGATTGATTAAATATGATGAAAATAATAAAGATTTATTGCATATAGATGTAACAGAGCTCTACATATAGATAAATTCCCATCTCCATCTGCTTCATCCAATCAGATTAGAGCTATAATGCTTATGGGGAATTTTATTTTATCTGACTATTTGTAATGAAAATAAATGACCTATAACTGGTCCTAAAGAACTGGATCACAAAGAAGATAATCACTTTAAAATCTAAATGCAGACTAAAATATTTAACCAAATAAAAAATGTAACTGGATCATGTAGTATAAAATCGTAATGGACTAAATCTAATGGAACTAATATTAGCCTGATAAAATAGAGCTCAATCATAATTTCAACGGAATCATTTTGAACCGAATCACATGAAGTGAATAATACTGAACTGAATGACAGCGATGGTAATAATAATGATCATATTGAAATTGATCACCTCAAGGAGAATCTAATACAACTGAATCACAATGAATCACCAGGTTGATGGCATAAGAGTCATTGGGGGAGGTTAGGGCAGGTGTCGGCAACCCAAAAGAGCCATATTGGTCCAAAAAAACAAAAAGCAAATTTGTCTGGAGCCGCACAAAAATTAAAAGCCTAATAGAAGCCTTATGATGAAGGCAACACATGCTGTATGTATCTATATTAGACTACTATCAAAATGTTGGCTACAAATGCATAATGACCCTTCATGATTAAATGTTTATTTTCCCTGCAGCGCAGAGAATGATGCACCACGTGACTACTCTGTTGTACGATGCCGCCTCAAGTTTAACTTCATTACAATATTGATGAATCATGTTTCATTGCTTTGATGAAATTAAAGAAATGCAATAAAGAAATCCGATTTTTGACTTCATTTTTATTTTGAGGACTCGAAAAAACAACAAGCTGCAACGTGCATAACGTGCCTCTCATCGGGGAAACAAACAGAGTGCAATAAAACGCATCCTCCATTTATAAAAATAAAACAGCAGCCTTTTAAAAAGGTAAAGTATATACCTTTTTGTTTTGTTTACAGCAGCCACCTGCTTGGCATCCCCTTCTGCTGATAGAAATGTGTGTCGCAGACTATGACGCAAATCTTTGTTGACAGAAATGTCGAAATTTAATATTTATTCTACACATTTTTACAGCATTGGAAAATGTTAATAATGTTTGTGTCATGTTTGTCCTTCTACAGAAACTATATTAAAACAAAAAATATATTTCCCTTACCCATCTTTTACCATTTTCAAACATTTTTGAAAAAGCTCCAGGAAGCCACTAGGCAGTGCTAAAGAGCCGGGTTCGGGTGTAGTATTTGTGTACATGCTGTAATCGTTATCCTCTCATTAAAATCCAATGAAATGCTATCTCACCAGCTGTTCATATCCTCCAAAGATGTACATGCTCTTGTTAAGGATGCAAGCCGAGTGCCCGTCCCGAGCCCCGGGGACGGTCCCTGAGATCCTGGGGGTGAACCAGCGGTGCTGATCTAGACACATACACACACACACCTCGGGGTCATGAGCTTGCTTCTGAACTCGGTCAGAATTATTTAAGAGCGTGTTCACTCACTGACGTCAAATGCATACAGGACGTTACAGGCCCCTTCTGTGTCATTCCTTCCACCCCAGATGAAGATGATGTCCTCCAGGAGCACAGCGGTGTGGCCGTAGCGCATGTACGGAACCTCACGAGCATGTTCCCGTCCTCCGGTGCGAACAGGTGGTAGCTTGGTCCAGCGCAGGGACACTGCCACAAATGTTTTACTGAAAATAAATAATTCTAATCATAGTAATGAGTATTATAGTATTAAAAAGTAGTCAAAAAAATGTCCAATGGTAATTTCCAGTTGATCCCTCACTTTCCACTTAGATTCATTGGCCAGTTCCTTCCTTTTTAGATCCCTTTCCTGTTTTGTACAGTTCAACCACCTTTTCATGTAAATTCTTTGACAGCTCTTTTTGCTTTCCCCATCACTCAACTCTCAGAAATGTCAGTGCATCACTGGATGAAAGAGGCAAGGGTCTATTAAGAGCCGGAAACTTTTTATGTACAAACATTGATTACAAGCAAACAGGTCGAGGTGAAGATGGTCACCTTTAACAGCCACTCCAACATTTTTGTGTCAGTTTTTGTTCATGTCATCAGACCCAAATCTTTTGATTAGGGTCATTTGAAAAGTTTATATGGTTATTATAATTTAAAAAGAGTAAACACAGTCGTTTGGCCTGCGGCATGGTGTAGTGGGTAGCGCGCAAGACACATACGCATGGTTGGCTGTCATGTTTCCCATCCCACCCCATTCTATCTCCCCCTCATTTCCTGTCACTCTCCACTATCCTTTCCATTCCAAGAAAGAAAATCAATTATTGCTACAGCCCAAAATATATCTTAATAAAAACGGAAAACAGAAAAATTTTTCTGTTTGTGTTTTGATTTCTGACTGTAGATTTTAATAGTTCAATCCCTCTGACAATCTTAGCACTCCGCTGAAGGAATAGTTGTAACGATAGTCATATTCCTGCAGTTCTTCGATCAATCACCTAGTGATTTGGTTCATGGTAGTGTTTGTAGGAGAAGAACGGATCTGTATAACATTACTGCAAAAACGCTTTGCTGCCAAACCAACCAATCAGAGAATGGTTGCAATGCTCATGTAACACTAACCCAAACACTGTCTCTAACCCTAAAACTACCATGGGAACAAAAAACACATGCAAAACCAAAATTTCTGAGAAACTCCTTTCAAAATCAGTAGTTGTTTTCTCAGGTGGTTGTTTTAGGGTTAGGGTCAGTGTAACATGAGCAGCCCATGAACGTCATGTTTCGACTACGTAGATGTCCACTCATGAGTGTGGCAGAGCCTGTGGGATGTACAGCACTTGTCACACTAAGGTGTAGAGGTCTGCGTCTAAGGAGAGGCTACATCATAAGGTGTGCGTAGGCTGATGGAGAAGCATAGAATTGTGTTAAAATGATTCCTATTGATCTGAACTGAATCATGCTGACCTGAATCCCACTGACATGAATCATACTGAACTGAACAATCTGGAAGTGGATCACCCTGGAGTGAGTCATACTGAACATTTTGATTGCGAGGAGAGTGAGTTGTCAGAGACCGGTATTGAAGACATGCACATCGATCTGCCTCAGCGTCTCGTAGTCCTCTCCGGAGCAGTATCCTCCAAAGGAGTAGATCTTGTGTCCGACGGCAACAGCAGCATGATTCACACGCCGCGGACCCCCCTCTAGCACCACTGACCAGCGCAGCATCACATCTGGAAACACAAAACATTTTGCAAACACTTGAAACTCTCATAACTCCTGTCTCTGACGACCTTTCATATCGATAAAGGTTGATGTCATGATAATAATTATTATTGTAGTGCACAAATAACAGAGATGAAAATACAATTTCAAAGTGATATGCTTTTTGGTGGTTTGTTTGTAATTTTTCAGATTATCAGTGTTGAAAGAAAGCAGATAAAAAAACACCACTAATAAAGTTTGTGGGTGGAAAACTTGAGCAAAAAACTTGAATTACAAAAAGAAAATGCAAAAAATGATAAATAATAACTCAGAAACAGATTTATCCTCAAACTAATAAACAAATACATGATTGTTGAACCCACTGCCAAGCACATTGCTGCCATGCTTTAATATATTTCTAACAGGTGACAGATAGAATGGAGGAAGAGAGACTACTGCAGAGACTGAAGGAGGTAGAGCAGGAGAAGCTGGAGGAGGAGAAATTTTAGGATGTACAGGTGAAAAGGCTGGAAGTGATGTACGAGTGGGAGGAGGAGAGGCTGGAGGAGGTGAAAAAGAAGAAGGTGGACAAGATGCAGGAGTAGAAGAGGATGGAGCAGATGGAGAAGAATCAGAGGCTGGAAGTTCACAGCCTGAAAGAATGAATAAATGTTATGAGACATCTTTAACATGATAGCATTATAACGTAAATCAGAACATGTGCAGTTTTTTTCTCTATTTGCTCCCTTTTATTTACAGCCACCCGAATGACATTTCATTCATCCATTCGTGGAAAAAAATGCTCCAAGTGTACGGAACACTGTGAGTCTAAGTTGTTTATTCTGATTTGCTTAATATTGGTAAAAAAAATCATGTAAATACAAGTCAATATGATAATTATTTAAATGATAAAAATTTCCTACAGCTTTTGTTACATGTTTTGTAGATTAATAAGCAGCAGTTTAGGGATGGTTAGACGATAAAGGGGAGAAGATGGAAGAGAACTAGTAGCACCAGATCCCAGATCAACCCAACACAACAGAAATAGCTCTTCAAAAACTTAAAAACAAAACCTCACATTTCCAAGAAAAATATTTTCAACTTTAAAAAAAAACATTGGATTCAGTACAGCCACAGTGTGAACAGAGTCCAGTGCTTTTATCCTAAAAACTGTGCTTTGCTCAAAGTTTTATCTGACCATAAACACTTAAGCTTTAGGAAAATCTACAAATAACGCAAAAATAGAATCTCTCTTTGCATACTTTCTTTCATTTGCCAACTGTAATAAAAAAGCCTCTCAGAAAAGGTTTCAACTCCTGTAGTTTATACATATTTTAGAGAGCAATTACTTTATTGTATAGGGAAGACGTGGTGCTGGATTTAAAGGGCCAATCTCACTCCAGTTCCAGTCAGTTATGACCCCCGCTTATGAAACCAAGATTTCGGTTCTGTCATTGGGGTAGGTTTGAGAAGAGGGGGGTCGGGGGAACAACTACAAGCAAGTTCAATACATCAATCTCAAAAAACATCTCAATACAAAATAAATCAAGACAGAACTCTGTCACTCTTACACAATCAACTCTACACTCGAGTCGCAGCGAACAGTAGTGTTGATTTAATATGATGAAAACTTGGCCCTAAAATCCGTAGGAACACCGGGAGATGACAACACTCATAAATAAAGCGTTAATCATTTCTCCGTTTTGTTTTCAAGGGTCATTAGCCGCTGCTGCTAACCAGGCTAATGAAAACCGAGCCCTCGGATTAAACCCACCCTTGCTTTTTTGTTCTCAGTATCTCTATCTCTTTGACCCTCCTTCGCTTTCACAAAAGATCTTAATGCGTATGTCTTTAAAAATCCAGCAGTTAAAATGTTTAAGGAAGAGCTAGCGCTTACCTTCTGTCAAAGCTAATGGTTAGCGGAACTCGAGCGCCCCCCTCATTTCTGGCCTATTTTGGAACTAGAAATTGAGAGAGAAACAACAGCTGATTTCTTCTTGGATAATATTAGCAATTTCCACTTTTTCTGTTTTAAAACTTTTATCAGTGAAGTCAGAAATAATATCTGTAAGGTCAGCTGATTAAACCTGCAAGAGTCAGACCACCCGCATACCAGCAGCAGCTTCTCAAGGAGCTTGTGATGCTGATGCTGCTGGATTTGCAAAAATCCAGCACTGATCTACAGGTGCATGTACTGACTTGATCTTATCATAAGATCACTAAAACTTCCTCACCTCAAATTATTCTGGATAAACCTTACTCAAAAACTGTAAAATAATATTTTGCCTGTTTTTCATTCCCATCATGTGTTTTGTACCTGAATTGGTATCAATTTAAAGCATTGAAGTTTAAAGTTAAACTTTTGCCATTGTCTTTCATAAACATTAGTTTGGGTTTATTTATGAGCGTTCAACAGAGGGAAAACTTTTGATCTGCTCATGTGGCTGCAGCTGAACGGTTGGCTCCAGCACAGGGTGTTAAAGTTGATCGTCTCTATGCAATAGTGAATGTGTGGTTAACCAGGGTTTCATCTTTCACAAGCAGCTCATTCAATCTCTGAGCACGTACACAGGAACCAGAAACCAGATGTAATGAATGACCAGAACACTATAGGGATCTATAACCAGCACTTTATTTAAAGGTATAATACAGACAGACTGAACTAGGGCAATCCATGGTGGATTTTAATATAATTCTGGTCAACTAGATTTAGCATCAAATGGGCAATGTCCCTTACATTCTTTTCCACAGCCAGTGCAATGAAAATTAAAAATGCTTGGGTATTTCAGCATAACAATGACACAAAACACAAGATGTTAAAAAGTAGTAGTCTTGTGGTGAGCTTGCCAGTCAGAGCTAAGAAGGACTTGCAAAGAGGAGCGGAACAAAACTACCCCTGAGATGTCCAAAATCAAATGAAACATCTGACCTTGATTGCACTGTAAAAAAAACTTGTAAAAATGGTAAAGCCATTGCCAGAATCATATTGTAAAATGTACAGTGTGGTTTGTTTCATTTGTGCTGATTTAAAGTATAAAGCACAGTATAAAGGTGTTTTATAAACTTGAAGATCCTAGTAATAATGGTAATCCACTGGTATGGTTGAAGGGTATTGTAAAAAAAGTACAGTACTATGGTTTAGGCTAACAGCGTGTTACTGGTTATTTTTAAGCAACAATACAAAACTGTTACAATTCCTACATTACAAGATCTTTGAAAAAAAAAGGTAATACAGAGGTGTGGTAGAAGGAAAAAGTGGGAAAAGTGCAGTGCCCTGTCATGATTTATACTAGCAACATGCTACTGATTATTATATTTTTTTTGCAACCATTGGTGTGGTAGAAGGAAAATTAACAGCATTTCACTGTTTGTTTGTTTTTTGGCAACAGTAAAATCCACTGGTGTGGTTCAGTGATATTGGAAAAAGTAAAGTGCCCTATATGGTTTGAATTAACAGCACGTTACTGTTTATTTTTTGAAGCAGTATAAATGTGTTAAATGACAAGATTCTTACAAAAACAGTAATTCCCTGGAGTGGTATGATATTGGAAAATGAACAGCATTTTACTGTTGTTGTTGTTGTTGTTTTTTTTGCAACAACATAAAGCTTTTTGGACATTGTTACAAATATGGAGAAAGCAAATATCAGAATTAATTCCTTTTACACATCTTTCCTTTTAAATTCCAGATATGATCTAAGAAATGTGTTTTATTTCCTCGAGTTTCACAATAACTGCTGGAGGACTGGAGTTTAATGAGTCTGTGAATGTGAGATTAGTGTCTGTGTGCGTGCGTGCACGAGAGTTAAGATACACGACCAGGTTTATGACGGACATAAAACGCGGGATCAGTTTAATGTGTGACTTTTTTTTACAGAAGATAGAGTAACTGAGCACGAAGATCAACAACAGCCCCTGTGACCTGTATGGAACACACACTGCACTGACACACACACCTACACACGCAGCCCTAAGCAGAAAGCAAACCCGCTGGATGAGTGTGTAAGGGTGAAGAAGATCAGTGCGTGTTTCCGCAGACAACAGAGGCTCCTGGGGCCTGGAGCAGCGAGCCGAGCAAAACTGCACAATCATCATCGGCAACGTGAGTCGGGGAGGACGCGCACGCAACAACACACAGGTGAGGGACATAGACCGCGGAGCTTAATACAGAAACGCACGCGCTACATTAAACCAGCAACTGTGTTTATCTTCGGCTTCTCTTCGCTCAGAGTCGCATGTCTGGTTCTCCAACACCGAGAGCGTCTCTGATCCTCACGCCGGCCGAAGCGCTCTGTTTCCGGCTTCCAGTGCAGGAGACGCCCTCTTGCTCCTCCGGCTCTCCATCAGCAGCATCCGTCTTTGCTGCCACTTAATATGGATCACAAACAATCCCTGGTTTATTCTTAAGCTCCTTCTTCTATTCTAATCTACATCTTTTTAACTTGTTTTACCTTCCAACACCTTTTTGACTCACTTCCAAATATTACTTTATTCATCTTTAGTGTTCTCCTCACTATAGTCTAACTTCATCCCACTTCTCCACTTTCCTCTTTTTCTTCCCCTGTATTCATTTGACTCATCCTCATCCTTCAGCATCATCACTCTGTCTCCTCACCATGGGTCGCTACACCGGTAAGACATGCCGGTTAACGGTGATGTTGGTGGTGACGCTGATCTTCTTCGTGGCGGAACTGGTGGTGGGTTACATGGGGAACAGCATCGCCCTCCTCTCGGACTCCTTCAACATGCTCTCGGATCTGATATCGCTCTGTGTGGGGCTGGTGGCGGCGCGCGTGTCCCGTCGCGTGGGATCTGGGCGCTTCAGCTACGGGATGGGTCGCGCAGAAGTGCTTGGTGCGCTAGCCAACGCGGTGTTCCTGACCGCGCTGCTCTTCTCCATCAGCATGGAGGCGCTGCAAAGGCTCGCGCGCCCGCAAGCTATAGACGACCCGCTACTCGTGCTGATCGTGGGCACCCTTGGACTGGCGGTGAACGTGCTGGGTCTGCTCATCTTCCAGGACTGTGGTTGGCTTTGCGCACGGAGGCGGAGGCGCGGTGAGGATCCGGTGCAGGACGGGGAGCACCCCACGGAAGAGGAGAAAGGTGAATATTCACTTTGGTATTTCATAAGTTACAGCGGCTGAGTTCAGTCCCTTACACAGGTCTAAAACAGTTGATCTGTAATTTAAGTACAATTTAAAATAAAACGTACAGGCTGGCTACGTGTTTATGAACTTGGAAGCCAGATGAATATCAAACACTCCACCAGAATGAACCACTGACAGGATCATGGCAACCTGAAAATACATGCCAGAAAAGTATTTGGTTGTGATTAGAAAAAATTGGTCTGCAAATGTGTGAAAATGAAATGCACAAATATAGTAATGTTTCTTGTAGATGGCAACCAGGTTTGAACAGTTCTCATAACTCCTGCCTCCTTCTGCCTTCAAAAATGTCTCAATCCTTTGTGACAGGCTCAGCAAGGTACTGTAAGCATTCCACAGAGAGTGTAGTTCATATTGACAAAATGGCACCATGCAGTTGTTGCAGATTTGCACATCCATGATGCAAATCTCCAGTTCCACCACAACCCAAAAGTCCTCTATTGGATTGGGATCTGTCAAGTTCAAGAAACCAGTCTGAGATGATTCACGCTTAATGACATGATGCGTTATCCTGCTGGAAGTGGTCATAAGGGGATGGACATGGTCATCAACAATACTCAAGAAGGCTATGGCATTGACGCCATGCTCAGTTGGACAAACCATTACACCACAACCACCAGCCTGAACCGTTGATACAAGGCAGGATAGATCCACGCTTTTATTTAGTTGTTCTGAAAGAATTTGGGCTCTCCAATCCAAATGTTGCAGCAGCTATCAAGACTCATTGGAACAGCAATATTTTTGTAATCTATTTTCCAATTATGGAGGGCCTGTGTGATTTGTAGACTCGCCTTCCTGTTTCTAGCTGACAGGAACTGGTCTTCTGGTGCTGTAGCTCATCCGCCTCAAAGTTTGATGTGTGCTATTCTCCTCTGACATCTGGCATCAGGCATTTGCTCCCACATAACTATGATCTATCAATCCTAGAGATGTTTTTTGTGAAAATCCCAGTAGATCAACATTGGTCTGGCACCAACAACCATGTCACTTTCAAAGTCACTTAAACATCTGTCTTCCCCATTCTGATACTCGGTTTGAATCATCTTCACCATTGAGTTGCTGCCATATGATTGGCTGATTGGAAACGTACTTTAATGAGCTGTTGCACAGTTGTGCCCAATAAAGTGGCAGGTGAGTGTACGTCACAACTAGAACAAAAATGAATCTCTATAATACAGTGAGGAAAAAAACTATTTGAACCCCAACAAAGAAATGATCAGTCTATTATTTCAATGGAAGATTTATTTGAACAGTGAGAGACAACAATGACAAAAAAAATCCAGAAAAATGTGTTTCAAAAAGTGTTATAAATTAATTTCCATTTCCATTAGTAGTTCCAGTTGTTTTTTCCCTCGCTGTATAACCAAAAACTTAAAACGGAATACTCAAACATTTATTTAACGCTGCTTTGAAGGATTTGCCTAAAAATGCTACAAAAAGACCTTAATGTTCTCCTTTGTAAATCAGCAGAAACATTTTCTTCAATGTGTTTACAGCAGGATGTGACTCTGGGAGACTTTGATCCACAAAATCACAAGGAAGTCTACAGTGTTTATTACATGATTTGTATTCAAACAACTTTCATAGATAATTCTTCAAAATCTTTGAGGGGTGAGGAGGGTGGCTACATGTTGTATTCCTTATAGCAGCTGTATAGTTTTTTTTTCTTCTTTGATGTAATACACTTTCAATGAACTTGACCACCTTTGACTTATTTTTACTTCATTATACTGCTTCTAGATCAATCACTCTGATTGGCTATTCTTGGGAATTCTATTGTCTAATTGTACTTTTTTTGTATTCAGTAATTACTTTATTGAATTTCTAAACAATATATAAACAAATACATTTATGCCAAACACTCTGCCATTAATCACAGCACCACACTGAGGCCTATGTGTGCTGCTTTAAGGCTCTAATAATGCAAAGCATCTTGAGAATTATGTTTTCAAACTGGAAAAACAAGACGAAAAGAATCTGGTGGCAGCTTTTAACTTTAACATTGAAAATGAATTTCACAGGTGACAAATAACAATAATTCAATCAGCTTGGTTACCTTTAAAAAAATGAAATGATTGATGAAGAGTAATGCTACTGATAATAAGAGATGATTTCTCAATACATCACATTAGAACGAAGCACAAAAGAACCCACAATGCATTGCAAATCACTGGCTAAACATAAGACGCTATAAAACTTACGTGTGATTGCTTTATGAAGGAAAAACCATAGTCAACACGTTTGTGATGAGGAAAGTAACAAAAAACATTTGATACTTTAAGAGCTTCTATAGTGATCTTACAGTTTTATGCTTTGAGATAAGAGTTCTTTAAAATCACATCGAACCGGTATATTCCATATGAGCTTTTATTGACTAGACTTTGGACCAGTATTGATAATAATATAAAATTTATGGTTGTTTATGAGTCCACTGGAATTGATTTATCAGCTCAGATTATTCCTCTGTCAATCAAAAATATTACTAGTTATTTCAAAGAACATCTGTCTGTTTCTCATGTACAGAGCTGCAGCAGGATCAGCCTCAGAGAGAAGGTCCTCCGCTCAACATTAGAGGTGAGTGTATCTATACCGGCATCGGTGAACCCCGTGTGTGTTCACCAGCACATCCTTAATGACATTCTAGCAATATGAGCTTCAGGCGTGTCTCTTTGTGCTCCGAAGGAATTAACTAATTAATGACAAGCTACCTTTTCTATGGACTATAGTCAGAAGGTGGCACAATTGGGGAATGGCCAACACATTTTTTTTTTTTTCATTTTTGGGCTGCATAACATAATTGTCAGGATGTGGTCTTGCTCTCAAATTTTGCTCTGATGCGCTTGAATATGATTTTTATGAGATAATTCTACAAAAAAGATAAAATTTTAATACACATTACAGCAAAAGTCAATATAAGTATATTTGTATTGTGCTTTCCTTTTGCGTGTCAAAGGCTGGTCTGGATAAGAGACCACAATATATACTCATACAATATATCTAGATGTGTACCTCCCAAAAATACATCACATTGCAAGTAATATCAAGATGTGTTATTAGTTTTATTTCAGTAATGCCTTTTCAATGGTGCTGGACAATCTGTAGTAAAATAAAACAAAACTCCCAGACGTACAATAGGAGAAACACATCCATCAGGTCCTAAACTTACTGTACCATTACCAAACCATTTATTCACGAATCACTGAAAACAAACTATACAGTATCTAGTTTGAGTTATGACAGTTTCTTTTAAAAATACACATCGTCAACCCATAATGCCATGGGTGGAAACATTTGATCCAAATTTTGCATCTACAATACTGTTTAAAAGGCAGGTGTGAAAAAATGCAGTAAATAATAAATTGAAATAATAAATGATTCTCCAAGAAATATGAATAATGATTGTTTATTTTTGTACATGTATCAAATTCAACATGTGCTTCTCACCATTTTTATTTCATCAGGTGTTCTCCTTCATGTTCTAAACGATGCCTTGGGCTCAGTGGTGGTTGTGGTGGCCTCTGCACTCTTCTACGTGTACCCAATAGAAGCAGGTGAACCGTGCACTTGGCAGTGCTATGTGGACCCCAGCCTGACACTGGTGATGGTGATCATCATCATATTTTCGGCAGCTCCACTGCTGAAAGAAACCAGCACCATCCTTCTCCAGATGAGCCCAGAGGACGTGCATGTGAAAAAACTCTGTAAGTCTCACACTGGCACAGATTTAGAACCAGCAAAAACCACAGTTGTCACACAAACAAAGACAGGTTTTGGGGAGAAAACAGCATTTCTTTGTGGACCCTCACTGCATAATGCACCAATTCTAGATGTTTTGGAAAGTTTTATTAAACCTAAAAATTATCACACAAAATTTAAGGATATTTAAACTGAGCAAATCGTATATTTTTCCATTTTCCATTTAGGATGGGTAAATGATCTACGAAACATCCTACATACAGTATTCTCCATCCTACACCTGGTATCCGGTTCCATTTCATTGAGAATACAATTCTCACCAAGTTATCATCTGCCATCTTCTGCAGTGTCTGCATTGAACTTCTCGGCCTTAACTTGGGCTATGCAGCTGGCATCTCAAGAACTGCAGATTTGAAGTGTTTTGACCAGACACAGACATCAAGTTTCTATCTATACAACCAACCTGTGGTTATTTTAACATCATATATCCAACAATATGTGCATATCGTTGTAGCTCTATTATTATCTTCGGAAGTTTCATGTGCATGGTTAGAAGTCTGGGTTTGGCCGATCCAAAAGACTTCGATTGTGTTGTTCTGACGCAATGCTGTTGTAGATTTGCTCCAGTGTTTTGGGTCACTGTCCTGTTCCGTAAGCAGTTTCTGCTGACATTCTCTCATTATCCTGAAGAACTGTCAGATGGACTTGAGAATTAATGATTCCCGCAAGATGGACAGACCCAGATAATGATGCTTCCTCCACTATTATACACTATGTTCATGATAATGTACCAAGCATTTTCTACACGAGACATAGTGGTGGTTGTTTTTTTTTCCAAATAGTTCAGACTTAGTTTCATCAGTCCACAAAACATTTAGCCAGAGATTTTTGCAAACCTCAGATGTGTTCTTTCTGGTAAACAGCCATGAATCCACTGCCTGTTTAGTGTTTGATTGTAAACTCATCTTTAGTTGTCTCACAGATAGGCATATTCTACACATGAAAATGTTTTTAAAAATGGCCAGAACAGATGATTGTACAGGTTTTAATAAGCCTCTTTTCAGGATGTCTAGTGTTGGTTCAAAGTAAACCTCTCCTAACTCTGTGTACATGTACTTCTTATAAAACTGGTGAGAACAAGATCCACCACATCAGAGATACCAAAACCTAACAATGTCTGAATAACTGGTCTCTACAATTTTGGTGTAACTTAGTTATAGGTCGATTTAGTCTGTGATGCTCATCTACATTCTCTTTCTCGCTCTCTCTCTCTCTCTTTTAGTGGAAAGTGTTTGTGCCCTACCGGGTGTCCTCAGTGTGCACGAGTCTCATATCTGGGAGCTGGTGAAGGGTCGAGTCGTGGCCACTCTGCATGTGTGTGTGAGAGAGGACTATTTTGGAGATTCAATCCTGGCATCTTCAAGCCTGCAGCAGCAGATCCAGCACCTGTACCACTTGGCTGGTGTTCATAGTCTCACGTTGCAGCTGGAGCGCCTTGACAATGACCAGGCATGCAGCCATTCCTGCTCCACGGCTGAGTGCAATAAACTCTCCTGCTGCCCCAGCGGAGCAAAAGTCATCTCAATGCACAACCGCAGCTCCACAGAGACAAAAATAGAACTGGAGATAAGGATGGAACCGGAGATAAAGTTGGACCTGGAGCCTAATCATATTGAACCTGAAAATTCTAATAAAAGCACAAAGCTTTAATGATAAAATTCAGCTCACTGATGGTGATGGGATCGATAACTACAGTCAACCTTCAGAATGATAGAAATTGAAGGTATAATTCAAATCCTATCACTGGAGTGAGCAGTTCTAGATGAATTCTACTGTTCATGTTGTATTTCACAAGTGACTCTCTCTAGATTTATTTAAACTTTTCATTTGCACCATTTATAAACAAGCCATTGATGTACATTTTCAAATGAAAAGTATAATTTGCTAGTTGTTAGTTTTAAACGTATCGATCCTCTTGTGAAACGTATGTAGCTGCTATCAGTGCTGCAAGCCTGAAGGTTGAACCTGCAGGTTTTGTCTAATCACTAATTAATCTATAGAAGGTTATATTTATTTAATGCGATCAACACTTGTTAAATCAGCAATAACACTGTGAACTTTTATATTCAGTAGTTCTGTAACTTTTGAAAGCACCTCAGTTACATAGACGTATGAGAGTGATTGACAGAGCCATCTATTATTGAAGTGCTTTAGAAGTAGCCTTTGAGGCAAAAAAAAAATAATGAAGCTTGGAGACCTGAGCTCATGCACAGTCTGTTGTTTTGTTTAATATTATTTCTCTGCAGGAAATGCCAAGTGTGGACTCCACTCCATACCTCAGGCTCAAATCTTAGCCCCTTAATAAGTTAGGTCAATCACAAAGCCTCTAGATTTGGAAGAGGTTTTTTAGTGCCTTAAAGCTGGAGCTGGTTTCATTGGGCTAAACTTTAAGCTGGTTTCACTCAGATAAAGCCTGAGCTGGTTTCATTTGATCTGGTATAATTCAGATAAGGTTCAAGCTGGTTTTATTCAGTTTCTGTGAAAGTGATGCTGTGTGTAAACCCCGCTCTTTAGAGTCTGCTGTGAAGTTAGCTCCAGTGACTCATGTGTAGTTTTTCTGTGATTATTTGGTTTCAGGGTGAATGCAGACTATGCAGAGTTTTACATTCCTAATTATTAGTGGTAACAATAATTGACGATACAAAGTTTGTACACAATAACGATTTGTTGTCAAGTGTGTGTTAATGAGTGATTAAATCTCTAGATGTACTCTGATACAAATCTACTCATACTCAGCCTTAATGAATAAAGAGACTTGAGTGAGATATGACTCAGGAATCCACATCTTCATTGTTCGAGGTATTCAACATGCAACTGACTGGACAATGTAAAAAAAAAACCATAATATATTAATAATATATATCCTATATAATAGTGTTTATACAAACCAAAGCGAAATGCAGTGTTAATCCATACAGCTTTCAATATGACAGCAGCTCTTCCAGTTCTGGAGGTTTAATTCTAGCTGACCCCGCTCTGTCATGACCAACCTTTTCATGGATGAGTTTCCAAACCACAGCATCCTAACCTACTATTCCTGAATAACTGAGCTCCCAAAAAGCAACTCGTTCTTTCTCAAAAGCTGGCTCGAGAATCACCACTGAAATGGTTGGAGCATAGGATTTAACTTTATGTAAGTCAACCTATAAAAAACTTATTTTTAAACAAATTTACAGAAACATTCCTAGTCTTATGTTAAAAACAAAATATTTTGTGCTCCTTGATGACTAGTTAAAACTTTTGCTTTCCTCGGGAGATCTTTCACGTCAGTGCTGAAGACAAACCTGAATCAAATCCAGTCAGATATGAGTTCAATCTAAAAGAAACACTGGTAAACAACGCAGCTATGGAATGGAGTGATAAAGCCCTTATCTTCGGACGACCGGTGAGCACTAGAGGGCAGCAGAGAGCAGGCGTCTGTTCAATTTAACGTCCTCCCGCTGTGGTGTTTGTTTCCTTCGGATCCTTCATGCTATTCCCTGGAGTCAGATGGTTCATCACAACCAGTGTCAGGAGTAAATAATGCAGAAGGCAGGAGCACATGAGGGCGTCAGTGTTTCCATCACTCGGACACGTAGACAGGTTCTAAAACAATCACTTCTTCTTAGAATTGCACACTTGAGACATACGAACCGCCCGAATCAAAGAGGGGCGGGGCTCAGAGACAATAGCTCATGATTGAGGGGACGGATGTTGCGCCTGAAAAAGCACACAAGCCCTTTAAGTGTACTTATTTAAAATATATTTGGTAATAAAAAAATTAACTCTACTGAATAACAACTAAATGGTTGAATAAACAAATTGCAGCCAATCATAGTTTCAGATGAAATGACAGCTATTACTGTAAATATTAACTTTTCAATGTCCCCGAATCTTTCTTTTTTTAAGTCACAAATGTGGTTTGAAAATTATTAATTTTAGGGCTTTTATTTACTCAAACGTTTTACTGTAGCTTTACGTTATATAGTGACTATATCTGCATTTAGCATACGAATATATAAATCCATATAAAAAAATGGCATGTTACTTTCATACAAGGTGGGTAAAAGATAAGTCATGCTTTTGAGCTCACAATCATATTTTCAGTAATAAATAATACATAAGTGACCTACCATGTAATATATATATATCCATATCAGTCCAGATTCACTCTCTCAGTTTAAATAAAAAACGCATCTCTTCAACTAAGCTTTTGATAAATGTGTTGATGTAAAATCTATAAACAATGGTTTTAAAATGCCAAATCTACAGAATAAAGTGGTACACATGTAGATGAAGGGGATAGCCCTATGTTTATCTAGTTTGATTCCTCATGTGACGACTGCCACCTGGCACACCTATACATTCTGGGTGGGGGAGCATGAAGCTACTCATATTAACTAGAATATAGTGTGGCTTCATCCTCCTGAACAGATTTTGCTACCCTGTAATATGTACCACACATGTGCACACAAATATTCATTTCCTTCAAAGTTTATGTTAAAAATATGCCTTTTTTTCTCTTCATTATTAGTTGGCCTCAAGCTCTGCATCGGTGACAGCAAAGGTTTGCACTGTTTAAAGGTGTTTTAAATGAACACTCTAAAAACAGTCCATTTATCCATTTTTGTAAAATTTTGGGTTAGTAATACTGTTTAAACATTCATGGATTGTACATATTTCAAACATGGCTCTATTATAATACATTGTTAGTGCTTTAGCGGCAAACAAACTTTTACAGGGTAGCAAAACACCAGGTCCTACACATCTAAAACACATACCTTGTGTGAGTTATTTAAAAAAAAAATTCCATTTTATTGTAATTGACATAAAACACAATCAGAAATCAGTTAAATCACGTTTAAATATGGCCTATGTCCCATAAACATGTTCAAACTAGAACAAATCCTCTTGCTGTGAAGCACCATCTGTATAAAAGCGCTATATAAATACACTTGATTTGACCGTAACATTTTAACCAATCAAGTACACAATATTTTATTTAAATAGCATTTAAGTTATATTTACTATTGCCTAAACAGGCACCTACTTCCATACATTAACCTTTATACAGTTAATTTGGTTTAAAAGTACTTGTGAAATCATAAGAACAGTAATTGCACAAACAGAAATTGTCCAAACGCAGATAATAACCAGATAGAAAGGCAAAAGAATGGGTGGGAAAACTACAATCTATTTTGGGGCAAGAAAGCAGATCACAAGGGGGAAATAATTTTACAATATCCGTGGTTATTCTTCATTTTACGACTTGAACACTTTTTCTCCTACAGTTGAGAAATGATGGGATTACTTTTTTTTCTCAAAATAAACTAGGGTTGTAAACCATTACTAGGGGTGTAATAATAATAATAATAATAATAATAAATGTAACAGACACATTTTATCTATTATAAAATATTCAGAGTACACATCATGGAATTACTGGGATAAATCATCTAGTAAAATGAACTGAATTGTATTTATTTCACTGTTTTATGCATATGCTTCACAGAAAGGTGATGGTGCTTCTGGTCATTTCTGAGAAATGGTCTGTGTTTTATACAATACTCACTTGGAAAAAATTACTCCACATTCTAAAATGACAACAAAATACAAACGTTACCACTTTTAAAATATATTCAGTTTTTTTTCCACAATGACAGGTTAAAAAAAAGTATGTAACCCTAAAAATCATGTTATGTATTGTGTTGTACTGGTACCGTAACTGATTTGTTTTTATGAGGCACTGGGCATTCATGTTTTAATTTCATAGTTTATTTCATTCATAGGTCTTCCATTGCTGAAAATTTAAGCTTGAATAAAGCCGTCCAAATTGATTAGATTTCACCTTATGGAACGTTTTTTTTTTTTTTTTTTACCAAGGCATATCACAAACATCCAATGACAAATACAGAATCAAACAATCAACACGGGTAACAGTAATGATATCAATTCAGTATCATTAAGTTAACGGCATCATGGGAACTAATGTGTTTACAGATCGCGAGTACTATATAAAATGTATTCAATTATCTTACTCCAATGCACCTAAGCTAGAGCCTACCATTGCACTCAACAGCTTCTGAATGCAGGTCACTGGGAGGAACTTGCAGGTTTCCTTACATGTCAGTGTCTGCTCCTTGCAGTAAATGTTTATTCCTGCAGTTGTGACTTTCATGTCTAAAGCCAGATGTGGTGCTATCTTTAGGAAACCACTTATGCCAGCCTTAAAATGTCTGAGAAAAACATCCACGAAAGAATGATGTGGCTTGAGTGCAGGGCTGCACATCTGATTCTGCATCACCATGGCAACAGTGACTTCATCCTGGGTAATGCTGCAAGAAAACTACTGACTCTCTGTTTACTGCGACAACTTATTTTTCCATCAGAGCACATTTCCTATTTCCCTCCCACATATCTGTTTTAAAGCATTGTTTAAATATACAAAAGTGTTCATGAAACATGAGCACATTTCCATGAAGCTCTTTAACGACAGTCCCCTTGATTCAAAAGCTTCAATGTAAACTACAGAGCATGAGGTGTTTTTGTGACCCATAAAATGAATGAGAGATAATCTCTAATAACAAAGTTCTGTCCACTTCTGATCAACACAGAGGAACTCGAAAGGTCCTGCATCACACTGGCTACACAACGCAAGAATTAACCATTGCAGTTTTCTCAAGAAACAGTGATCCAGGTGTCAGGAGAACTCAAAGTCTTAAACATCTCGGGTTGTGTTCACACACTAAGTACATTTATCAATACAATCATGGTTTTGTAGCACAGTGAGCTGTTTCTTTAATTAACCAAACACAGAACATTAAACACCACCAGATGATCAAACCGTGTAACTGCATGAGTTACCTGGATTGACTCACTGATGGAACGTTTTTTTTGGGGGGATGAGCTGTCCTGAACAAGGTGATTGTCTTTTCTTCAGCATGTCCCTGTGTAAACGCTAAAAGCAGATGATAAAACCGTGCTCAATGATCCAGAGCAAAGCAGCCTTGTCATTCAGCTGTTGTTTACCATCTTCTAAAAGGGTTGGGAAGCTCAACCATCCCAAAAGCATTGACAAAACATAAGTGCTTTTTACAAATATTTTCCTGATTGTTTTCCTGTTTTCTTTCACATTCCTCAAGCTACAGACTCACACACTAAAGCCTGAAGACTGGACATTTTGGCAGATAAAACGAAAACTAAAAATGTCTGAATCGCATGATCCAACATTGCATTCTCAAGAGAAAAAAAACTTTTTTGTAACTGCACCAAAGTCCCTTGATTGGTCCCTCAAGAATTGGTAAAGGTCCTATAACCTCTGCACTCCTCAAGACAACCACAACTTTTAATTTCCCTTTGGCTTTAGTTTGCAATGTTTTTTTTTGTGAATAAATGTCAAAGAATTAACATTTATTCACAAAAAGGAGTTCCTTAGTGGATCATGAGAGTCATTAAATGACTTCGTTTTCATTTTGTCAATCCAAAAATGATTTTAAAATTTTAAAATCATTTTTCCCTGAAAAGTCAGAAGCAGCTTCCTCTGTATCAGCACTCACTCTCTCACCCATCCATCCATCCATCTATCCATCCATCAAGGGTGAGTGTTGTGTGTGTACAGTGCAAGATCTCCTCCTGGGAGTCTTTTAGTTCAGACGAACACATGATAAATAAAAATAACCATTACTCCACCTTCTCCTCCACCTTTTCCTCTCTGCTCCAAAGCCGATGACAGGCCACCTCCATCATCTCCACACCTCCAGTGATTGGCTGCTGAAACAGGAAAAATATTGCCACCAGCAAGAAATAGAACCGTACCGTTGTCCAGAGCCAGAGACTGAGGCAAGAGAGAAAGCAGAACACGCTCCAATAAAGCAGAGAGGCAGCCTGAAGCATCCAGACACGGCCTTCTGCTTCCAGCTCCGACTTAACCCGCTGACAGTCAGGCGCCTGTTGAAATCCCATTTGGGTCCGGTTCTGGCTCATATCGGGGTGGAATCCTGGTGGTCGGGAACAGTAAAACTCCTGAAGACGCTGCTCCTTCTGCTTCCATAAATCCTGGAGCCAGATCTGCAGCCCAGCTGAATCCTCCGGAACAGAAGCAACAGGGAACCGCTGGAGGTGGAAGTGTATCTCCTCTGGAAACTGACCTGCCAGCAAGTGGCCCTCTGTCTGAGGGATGAGTTGTGGGTACGCCACTGTGATGTCATGTAACGCGTCCAGATTGCCACCTGACTCAGACAAACACAGAGGATGTTACTCTGAGACGAACAGCAGTGAGTGCTGAAATGTGCTAGAGCTCCAACCTTGGCGCAGAGTCTCCAGCATGAAGGTGAACCCAGTGGTTCGAGGGTGAAGAACAAACTCATATTTGGGAAGAGAGTGTTTCTCAGCAAACTCGTCACTCCTGGAGCGCGTGTGTTCTGAGGAAATCATCAAGACATGTCAGTTATATAGTCACACAAAAAAATGTGCTAATTCCAGTTAGCAATACATTTGCTTCTCCTTTCTTTGGATTGGCCAGTTTGTAAGATAGGGTTGGGCGATGTCAAGTAATTTTAGCATTGATAAAGTCCAAAGTGAAACATGAAAGTTTATGAAAATATGAAAGAGGTAGAGGCAAATGTCTCCAACTTAAAAATGTTAATTAACATTAACGAGAGCATTGCTGCCTAATAAATGGTAACGCATCAATATTAGCCGTTACACCAACCAACCCAGCATTACACAAAACACCTAACAATGTCAAGGAAACACTATTAGAAAACCCCTACAATATTTGCATGACATAGATCCAAACTTTGTCTCACACAAACAGCACGAAGGTTCATTATGCAGCACTCCCAAAATACACCGGCATCTCATCACTGAACTGTATGAAGCATGGTGTTATTTCCAGGCAGGTACAATTGGTTCATTGGTTTGAGAAGAGACTTACACAGAACTCTTCGGTGCACTTATGACTTTTTTTATGTCCCTTTCCAGCCTAGCACAATAAAAACTCTTCATCCCATTCTATTTCTACGTCCGGCCATTATGTACTACATTGCCCATAATTCCTAAACTACAAGTCCCAAAACAGAAAACAAACAAACTCCCAGCAAACCCCATTCCTGCAACATCGTTCCCAAGCAGCATTATTATGCCAACAGTGCATTCCCGAACAGATGTACATATAATGCTGACAGATCATTCATAACAGTGTGGTTTTTTTTTTGTGAGTCAGTTGCTGCTCAGCATCACCATGTCCATTGGATTTTGCAGATGGCATCGTCCATCGATCCAAACTTACTGTAGAATGGTGTCCTTGAAATCTTTTAAAATAGGGTCAAGAAGTCAACTGCACAATGGCCTTTTCAATATTTAAAATGTGTCAAAATGCAAACTTTAATGCTGGAAAACAATTTAATTATGGCCAAAATAACCATGATTATCATCCCAACAGCTCTACAAGGTGTGTAAGGGATTTCTGCAATTGTAAGCACTATATAATTTATATTATTATTAGTAGTAGTATATCATTTTAAAGGTATTATACATCACCGGTGAGATTTTCCTAAATATTTATTCTCCTCACCAGTTGTGATTTGTGTTATCATAAAAATGTTTAGTGTAAAAAAAAAATAAGCCTCATTTTTAACCTAAAAGTTTTACACTGCTATTTTTTTGAAGACGCCTCACCAGTGAGGTCTGTTCCCTCTGGGAAGAGAAGGATCTGAACCGGTTCTCTGATGTGACAGAAGAATTTAAGTATATTAGACAAGTGAGAGCGGTCAACCATCCAGCGGCGGCTCAGGAACAGGTAACAGCCCACCTGCATGGCCCAGCCTGCACAGAAAACAACATGTAGTGAATAGAAACAACCAAGGAAGTAAACCAGTAACTCTTGGATCGATCCATTGCTGCTGGTTTTGTTCAAAGATCTCCTCATGGTACTTTTTAAGAATATCAAACTCACCAAAGCCAGGGACGCTTTTCAGTGCACTCTTCAGGCAGATCTTAAGCAGGGTTAGTTCACTCCTGCGCATCAAGCAGCTCCAAAGAAACATCCAGTCTAGACGTGTGCGGTGGTTCATTAGGATCAGACTGCTCTCGTTAGGCTCAAACCAATCACCCCATACACGCACTCGCACGCCCAGCAATAGCTCCAGCAGTGCCTGCACACATGAGGAAACACAGCTAATCACAACTCCTGACTTCCTTCACAATGAATGGGTGTGTAAACAAGACTGGTATGTTTCTTCAGATATGCTAATAGCTCAGGCTTTTTGATCTACCATAAAACAGCCAAACAGGAACTCTAAAGACCATTTTATACTATGTGTGTAGCCTGCTTGCAATATGGACGTTGTGAAAGAACGGTCATATCGATCAATAACTCGGAGATCTGTATGATCAATGCACTTCTTTGATCAATAGCCGAGGGATTTTGTCCATGTTGGTATTTGTTTAGCTCAGGCTGAAATTTCCAATACAGTCACTTGAGAAACACTCTGCTACCAAACCGACCAAATACAAACCTTACAGCCCACGTCTCTGTGATGCAAAGTAAACATTTTATAGAGATACACGTCACGTTGTTGCATAAGGGTCTGCATATATAGCTTAGGCCATGAATAGGCTTGAGAGAGAAATATAAAAACGTGTTAAACCTAAAGAACAGGGTAAACAACCTAAGAGAAACTGAATACATCTTCAGGTGTCAGAGAGTCTAATAGTAAACTAACACTGGTACAACAATGTACCGGAGGAAGAGTGAGCCAGGTAGCCAGCATGCGGTGAGTGATCCAGCGGTACATCCTAGGAGCAATGACCATGAGCGGGAGAACCGGAGCCAGCATGAACACACAGCCCATCAGTGAGCTGAGGAACAGCGCAAAGAAGAAGAGAGGACCTCGCAAAGACAGCATCTGAAATACATGAAAGTGAATGAATGAGAAATGCTTTTTCTCACAAAAGGTGTGAGCAAATACTGTCTAAATGAACAACAAATAATATTTAAACGTTCGTTTGGACAGCTGGCTAATGATAAATGTGAATTTGCATGACGGTCAGTACACTGCGAACAAATATGGAATCATTTAAATAAACATTATTTAGTTGTATCACTTTGACAAATAAATTAAGTCTGTGAACAAGAAATTGCATAATGGTTAAGCAAAACATGTCCAATACAACTAGAAACATTACTTATTGCCTGTAAAAAAAAAATAAAAAAGTAAACAGTTTGCTGAAGGTTCCTGTGTAATCCAATTTTACAGTATAATCCTGTTAAATGTCTGAGTGTTTTACTCACTTTGGCGCAGGTTTCCGTTGGCGGGTGAAAACGATGGCGTTGTCACGCTCCTGTAAACTCTGATTAAATTCTCACTCTGTCACAAACATCCAAAAATCGCTTCTAACTCCCACACTTCTTCAGGAAGTACCATGTTTACGCCAGCCGCCATTACTTCCGCATCTGTGCTGCTGCTGATCTTCAACTTCCGGCAAACTGACCAATCACAAAGAGCTTCTGACTCAGGGCGACAAATGCATAGAGACGGAGCACATCAAGTGTGGTTAAGTACAGTTGAGCGCATTCTCGTGTTCAAAAACCGTTCAAGGTAGTCTCGTTGTAAAAAAAAAAAAAACTTTAAGAAGAGGATAACGTTTCAGATTATAAATTTTAATCCAATCTTTTTAAAATACGAAAGATTTATAAACACTATTGCATTAATATCATGTAAAGTTTGTACAAACTAGATTTAAACAGGTTTACAAGTTTTGTTACTCAAGAAAAACATGCGTGGTCCTTTTTTTCTGACGGCACCTTTGGTGTTTGTACATTTTGATTATTCTGCCAGTGAATATGATCAGAGGAAGAGCTGGGGATTCAGTGACAGCTGCTAAGCTGCTTGTGTAACATCACTTATCTCTCTTTCACACTCAGTGGATTTTAGGACGGTAAAAAAAAAACACAAGAGCTTAGCAAATAAAGCCCTACTGATTTAACACATCAGACATCACCTCATCAGCGCCTCTTTTTGCCATGTGACAGTGGGTTTTCCACGAGGGTGATGAAGGTCATAGGTTTTGTCAGTCTGAGGCTCACAGTCGGTTTTATTGATTCAGTTTTGGTTCAGAATAATTCTCGCTGGGTTCCAAAAGTGTTCAATTTATAAAAGTATGTACAGTTGGCAAATTTCTGAGTTCTTGGCCACTTTTCAGAAAATATGAACACAATAATTTCCACTGATATTTTGTTGTTGGGCGAAGCGCAGAGGCGGGTCACTGGTGTTTTAGAGATGTATAAGCTTCAACGCAACAACAAATTTGGTCAAAACTGATGGAAGATGAATGCAGAATGTTATCAATGGATACTGGAGGAAAATGTACACTCAGCAGCCCAGATGCTGTACAGGGGACATTACAATCCCAATGCTGTCCAATCTCTTGGACTATCAACCTTCCAGCCTCACCAGAACATGGATTAATCAGATGCCTAATAAGTTCATGGTTTGTTTTATAATGGATAGAGTGGTCAGTGAGTTAAATGTTTGTCAGCTTATGCAAATGGTGAAAACATCATTCGTCAAAATACTCAGCTCAAAAAGTTAAAAAGTTTCCCATTTGAAATGCACAAATAACAAACTAATAGTAAAATAACAAATACAGCATTAATTAACACATGTAAAAATTAATTAACACAAAAAACACATGGAAGCTCTGTTCTCACAAATATTTGAGCAAATAAATCAGTTCAGACTGCCAAATTTCACACTAAAAGACTGTTAGAGGCAGCATCCAGTCGTTGCTGAATTCACACTACACGATAAATCTGACTTTTTCTGTGTTCTCACGATCAAACACTCATAAGAAATGTTTTGAAAACAGTAGGATCACGTGTGCAAAGACTGGGTTTATTATAAAAATTTTGTGCACAAGTTTTTAATTTATTATTGGGTCAAAATAGACCCACTGTTATCAATGAAACCACTGTTTATATATGCCATCTATGTTTTTGTAACTCGGCAACTTCACGTGTATGTGGCACTCTCATTGGCTGCATGTTATTATAGATATTTCCAGTCAGAACATATTTCTCACTGCACGATTGGGACTTGCTGACAGCTCCAGATATTTAGCATGCTGAATATCTCACGATCAGCCTGCGACTGCCCTGTCACTCGCCCAGAGTGAGTCTTTGGTACTTCACACTGTGCAATTGTCACACACGTGTGTAAATTCCGATCTGCCTGCGATTCTGACCAGTCGCATGCAATTGTCTGTGACTCAAAATCGTAGAGTCCAAAACTCCTTTAAGTCTTCAGTTGTTTTTTTAAAGCTAATCTTCAGTTAAATGGAGATGAAATACATGTGTTCTTCCAAACACTGGCTTGCTCCTTGCTACCCACTCTTTTTTTTTTCAGAAAATAAGGCTCTGATAGTTGGTAGTACAGTTGTTTTGTAGATGTATCTGGTACTGATTTCAGGACCTGTCTAACTAACTGAGGCTTTGTCTTCGTTCAACTGATCAAACATTACAAGCATTATCAAGAGTGAAGATGGATCACTACAGAGGGTGATTCACTATCTGTATGATACATGTATCTGAAACATAGTTCACGTCGTCTTTAATCAATGTTTTAATCAAACTAAAACAGTCTTGAAACGTTTGCTGTATCTTTATTGTTCAGCTCTTACATGTCAAAAGATCCAGCACTTTTGTGTTGTTCAGAAATCCTCCAACAATTATTGGTTGCAGGAATCGTATACATTTAAGCTAATATAAACACACCATACACTACATTTGCCAGCTTAGGCTAACAATTAAATACTGTCTCAACATTTTAATCTGGATTACGAAAGCTTGATTTAAATGAAAATTATAGTTGTGCTCATAAGTTTACACACCCTAGCAAAAGTTTTGATTTCTTGGCCATTTTCAGAAAATAGTATTGGTAACACAAAAAGTTTTCCCCCACTCATAGTTAATGGTTGGGTGAGGGTGAAGACATCAAACTACTGTGTTTACCTTTTTCTAAATCATAATAACCGAAACTTTCCAAATGAACCTGATCAAAAGTATTATATTATAATATTTTGTATCCCCCCCCCCATTTAACCTCAACTACAGCCTTAAGTCTCTTGAGGTAGTTTTCGATGAGGTTTCTTATCTTCTCTGTCAGTACAAGCCTCAAACTGCTTGTTTAAATTCTTCCTAGTGGTTCAATGTGGATATGAGCAGTTTATACGTTATAACTGTATTTATTGCTTTTTTTAAATTTGATTATGTGCTCAACATTATACACACCCTAGTAGCGAAGGAAGTTAAGGGAATGATTTTTTTTTTTTTTATAATTAATTAAACTGTATCATATTAAGACAAAACATTACAGACATCAAATCTCCTCGTCCTGCCTCTGCATTCTTTCCCTAATAATGCTTACTCTGTAGTTATGGACTTGATCATGAATCTATTGGTAACACCATAAATAGTACATCTATTGTTTTAGATGCAGGGTGAGATCTGATTCATTTATTTGAGTGAAGAATGAGGGCTACAACTGAAGAAGGTGCTGCTGGATGGCTCCATTGTACATGTACATGACATTAGTGTTGTGTAATCACCTCCAACAGACTCATTAACAAAGATTAATCAACATAATGACTGTTTGACACGGGCGGCAGTCCATCGGTCACAAACAGCTTGTTCTAACACTGGAGATTACCCAGCGTGGAGTGAAGGATCGAGTACGTTACATAATGATGAGCTGGTAAGAGAGAGGACAGGTTTATAACTCTATAGAACTTCTCGTGGAAACTTTATCACATAGTTATGCTTCACAAGCAAACCAAAGTTCTCGCAAAGAAAACGTTCTAGTGATGTTTATGATGGATGTAAGCCTGTAAGAACCTTCTGAACTGCAAAGAGCAGAGAATTTCCAGCAAGAAGAGGGTGGGAGGGGTGGGAGAGCAGGTTTTGTTTCCAATGGAAAGAATTTTAAGAATGAGACACACCAGATACACTGACCCTTCACACAAACATACAGGATATCAGACCGTCAGGTTATGTGAAGGTCACCTGTTCTTACCTTTGCCCCCTGCCCTTGTGACTGGTTTTTGGATTAATACATTTACATGAATTACAGAGAGTAAAAGATGCTAACTCAGATTTTAACAGAAGATGAATGGCTGTACAAACATGACCCAAGTCTGCCAAGGATGACTTGGTACAGTCATGTATCATAGTTACCTGTGGTAGTTGGGCCACACAAAAGGTGGTTGTCTAGCTTGAGTTGTGCCAGATGCAAGATCTGAGAACGGAGAGTATTCTAGATTCAGCTGCAGCGACAGGAAGAGAACATGTGGTTACTGCATCTACATTCACTGCAAAGGAAGCCACATTCTGAACCTTTCTGTCTCCGGATGAAAACACACATCCTGTTCCTCAGCATAAACACAAACAGAGATGCGTCTACTGATGGGGATAATTCAGTTTAATCAGTCCATTATATTCCTTTAGTTAGAAGAGGAAACGCTATTGTGTAAAGGAAACCATTTATTTACAGTAAAAGAGCAGAAGCACTTAAACAGAGTCAGATATACACCTACACTCACTACTACACCTTTATGGAAAAGGTTCTTCACACAATGTACAAACATACTACTGTGCAAACATATCTGGAAAAAAATCAGAACAGTGTGAATTAGAATCATCATCCCTGCAGTTTTTTAGTTAACGCTCTCACAAAAAGCATTTTCAAAGCGGTAGAATTCACCCGGATTTATCTGAACCCCGTTTCTTTAAACATTCACACAGGACACACTGTAAATCAACTGACATTTAACATAATACACGGTTGAACCCAGGGTAATGTTCTTATTTGCATAACAGTGGGGTCAGAGATGTTGATTGCATGAACGCAACGCATTCATTTTTATATAATGGAAGCTTTAATCATCCCATTATAATTTATTCTTTGCTATCTCCAACTTCTATGTTCGTTTGACTGATTGTAAAGGTCAGCATTAGACTCTCTTCTATTATTCATATTCACTGTTAATTATCTTGCCTGTTAACATGCAGAAGCCATTTACTGAGCACACAGCATAGGTCGGCGAGGCAGAAACCACATTTAAAAAAAATCCAGCTGCAATTCCTTACATCAGAACTCCAAAATGGAAGGGACTGTAACTGCAGTGCAAAAACTCACCACTTGAGGCCAATGTTAAAAGACAGCAGATTTCATAGACATCCCAAGAGTTTTGCATAATAAAGGGAACGGTACTTTATGAAAATCCAGAGCTGAGTGAATGGTCTAAGGTGTTGGTTACATCGTCAAACTTCCACCCACATCAAAATGTTTTGTGCTTTCTGTACACTGTTCTTGCTCGCCATAAAAAGCTTTAAACATTAAAAATGAATAATGTAGGTACAGGTTGTTTGACGATGGCACTCCCCAGGACAAACAGTAAACCTAAAACAAGATATTTTTATTGAAACATGAGTTAACTTTGTGTTTTCTGCACAATTCATTTATTTACCTGTGTATATATAGCAATGACTACCACACTTTTCCTTTTGCAGGCACACTGTACCTGATACAATTAGGCTTTTTTTATATATAATTTTAAAAATAAGGTGAGGGAGTGATATTGAGGGTTTTCTTTTCACTTAACAGCCGCTTCCAGGCCATGCCTCAAGTATGCAACAATGACGCCCAGTCCAAGATTGTGGCATCCAAGATGTGTCCCAACAATCAGCAGCTATCTCCTTATTAAACTGCACTCTTTCGGCAGAACAATAGTAGCTTTCACTTAAAAATTCCAGATGTGAATCACACAACTACCGAGGGCTAAAAGCAGGGTTTATAACAGCAATAACCCGGCACAGTAGGAAAAGGGCCAAAGCAAGTTTTGGTCCTTGTGAGGAAAAATGTCCCCACAAGGTTAAGCCAAGGGATTAGCATCCTTACGGGGACATTTGGTCACACTCTAAGCCCTCCAGTCCTCTCATGAATCAAACACCCAATGTGGTTCGAGTGAGTCTGTGAATGTGTCGACCCCTGAGAGTCCTGTGTATGGCCTTTTTACACCTCCTCCTCTTCCGCTACTTTTTCTTCATCTGCCTCCTCCACCACCACCTGTCTGACAGACAGCTCTTCCGGTGGCCATCTTAGTTCCCCACTTTCCACTTCACCTTCTGTCTCCTCCACCACGATGGATGGGAGTCGCTCTTTTAGCTTGCAGGAATCAGAGGGGTCAGGGAAGATCTGCAAAGATGAATTCATAAAAGGTCACTCAAAGGATCACACTTACCACGCTTACATGATCTAATACCCCAACAAACACAGATCCCATCAATGATCGAGTTTCAAAGGTTTTTGAAAAATAAGATTCTAAATGACCTTATTCATTTTTAAGAGTGGAATAACTGGTCAGAGATATTCCAGACAAGACATTGATCTTATCATGAAAACTGCCCTCAAAGTTCAGATGACCTACTCCCATTATCAAATCAATGTTTAAGTTCTCAGTTAGTATAGGATTTGATGTGATTGATAACAGAATTCTAATAGATTGGCAGAAAGTTAAAATATTACTGGTGTTTCTGGTTATTTACCCGATTCAACTTACTTCATAAGTATTATCAGTAAAATTTGAGTAACGATGCTGTGTAAAGGTTTGAGATGGGGTACAACAAGGCTCAGTTCTTGGACCTATGCTTTTCAAACAAAAAATGCTACTGCTACTGAAACAATCCCTAAGTTATTGAAAATAAAAAACTTATCCTAATATGTTCTATTATGTGCCAAAATGATAATATTGTTTTAAAAAACTTTTTGTTTTCATTTTAATCATTGTGGATAAAATACTTCACAAAATTGTAATATCAAGACAAAGTAAACTCCCAATAAAGTGACTAGTGAGCTAATAAAAATAATTAATTTTGAGGAAGACTGCTGACTTGACAGGTGTGCAGAAGACCATCAACATCCTCTGTAAGGAGAAAAAAATCTCAAAAGGCAATTGCAAAAGAAGGTAAATGCCTGAAGTGTTTTAAGCGAAATAACGAGTGTTAAGAGTAAGGGAAGGATTGAGAGGATTATAAAGCAAGGGTGATTCAGAAATCAGTTTGATCAAAATCTCACTTTGTGTGTAGAAACTAATAACATGAAAGTTTAACGTCTTGAAAAAAATCTACAGAAATGATTGCGCTTTTAAGAAATTCTTAAACTTCATCAATTTGTTAGTATATGGCATTCTGTGTTTTCCATAGATAAATGTAATTTTTTAACACTGAATGCAGAGCAGGAATTTTTTTGATTCATAAGAATGCACTGATTATCACACCCCTCTGAATTGCAACTCTTCCTTAAAGGCCGAAGAACTTTTACAGGCTCAAAAGATCAGGGAAAATTCCAGAATTCATATTTACATTAAGAACAAATTAATGATTAAAACAAGTCATCAGTAAAAGAATAGGTTCAATTCTTGAAGAGCATATTTCTAAACTTTGGTTTTTGCCGCTGAAAAAAAAAGTGTTTACAGCAAGTGGTAGACAGAAAATGATGGAGATTTTGTTGTTGGGTTAACTGCTTCTTTAAACCATGTTTATCTTCCCAGAGTATCGTCCAGAGGCCTGAGCTGTGATGGAGCAAGAGTATTTTTAGCTCTCCATCGTTCAGTGACATCGATGGAAACCAATAACACACTCTGGGCAACCGGCCAGTGGAAACACACTCAGAGACAGAGAACGATGAGAAGGAAAGCAGATGAAGAGAGGATATTCTATAATAGGAACTGAACCGTGAGACCCTCTCCTGACCCTCTGTCTATAAACAACAGCAGAGCCTGAGACTGGAAATCCACTGCTATAATGTCACTCAAAGCACCGGCACCGGAAGACCAACACTAGATACAACACTAAATTCCGGACATGACTGACTGCTTTCCACAGCTGCACCACGAGGACATATATAAAGACCACATACTGTACAGCAGCATTTGGTAGCCCACACCAACGTTAATTAAATTAATACAACCTGATACATCAGTGATGTTGATATGTTGTAAAACGACTGACATTTAGATGTATTGATATATTACATCACACAAAAATTTTTAACTTTGAGACAACTGCAAAAAAAAAACAGGAAAATTTCAAATCGGCATGTGTTAAAAAGACTCATACAAGTAAGACTGGGTCTCGGAGCACATGCTTGATAATTCATCTACATCAATTCTTTATATACGCATCTTGTGCTCAATGGCTTTTTGATACATACCATCGGGTGACAAAGTACTTTGAGAAAATGTTGAGTAGAGATCAGAGAAAAGCAAGTAAAGGGATCTCTTTTCATTGTAATCACAATTATGTTCTTTATTATAGTCTATTATCATAGTCAGTCATGCAAAGGGGACATATTTTTGCACTTCATTAGCACTTTATCACTTGTAACTGACATATACAGTGAGAGTAAATATTAGCGTGTTACCTGGAAGGTCAGCCTTCTCATGTTGTCCATTGGTGCGTTGCTGATCATCACCTCGGCCATTACGCAACACACTCTGAGCCTGGAGACAAACCCACATAGACACTATGATCATAAAGGCATCAATAGAAGTAGGGCCCGTGATGTGTGGCCTCACATCATAGATGTGTGTTGCAGGCTTCTATAAAACATCTTCAGCATGGCCTTTTTAATCACATTTATCATCTCCTGATATTAGATGGCTTTTGATGCAAAAAGAAATGCCTTGAAACAAAAGGTAGATCTGCACTAAAACATACTTTGGTTCTGTTGTGTTTGAGATAAGATCACAATGTGCTTTTGACTGATTTTGTTTTTCATCTGTTCAAGAGCTTGTGATCAGATCCCGGTTCTGTCTGAGGTCCGTTCGGGGTTCTGTTTCAGATCAGGGATTTTGTTTGAGATCAAAGTGCATTTTTGATTACATTACATTTATGCATTTAGCAGACGCTTTTATTTAAAGTGACTTGCATGTAAACACATTTTTGTCAGTTCTTGCAACCCACAACCTTTGCGTTGTTAGCGTAATGCTCTACCAACTAAGCCACAAGAAAAGATTTGAAAATCAAATACAGGTTCTGTTCCAGATCACGGTTCTGTTTGAGGCTCGATCTGGGTTCTGTTCCAGATAAGACTTGGTTTTTAATCAGATCAGGGTTCTGTCTGAAATTCGAGTGTGTTTTTGATCCGATTAGATTCTGTTTTTGATCAGAACAGTATCTTACATCAAACAGGGTTGCTCTAGTTCAAATGTGGGTTCTGTTTGAGATCAGATAAAAGTTTGTTTTTGATACAATCAGATTTGTTTTTTTAATAAGATCAAGATCTTTGATCAAATCAGAGTTCTGCTTAAGATCAGATCTCAGTTCTCACTTCAGTTTGAGATTAAAGTTTGTTTTGATCTGATCAGATTTGCTTTTTAATCAGATCAATATCTTTGATCAAATAAGCATTCTGTTTGAGGTCATGTGCAGGTTCTGTTCCAGACAGGGGTTCTGTTGGAAATCAGAATGTGTTTTTGAACGTATTACATTCTGTTTTTGATGAGAACAAGATCTTCTATTAAACAGGCTTGCTCTGGTGTAGATGTGGGTTCTGTTCTGTTCGAAAACAAAGTTTGTTCTTGCTTTAATTAGATCAAGGTCTGATCAAATTAGAGTTCTGTTGAGATCAAATCTAGGTTCAGTTTGAAATCAGAGCTTATTTTTGATCCGATTCTCTTTGATCGGAACAAGATCTTGCTCCAAACAGGTTCGTTCTAGTTCAGATGTGGGTTCTGTTTGAAATCAGATCAGAGTTTGTTTTTGATCTAATCAGATTTTTTTTCTTTGATCAAATCAGAGTTCTGGTTGAGATCAGATCTGAGTTCTGTTCAAGATCAGGGTTCTGTTTGAAATCAGAATGTTTTTGTGATCAGAAGAAGATCTTTTATCAAATCAGAGTTATTTTCGAGTTCAGATGTGGGTCCTCTTTGAGACCATTTGATCAAGAACTTTGTTTTTGATCAAATAAAGGTCTTGTGATCAAATCGGTGCTCTATTTGAGATTAGATCTGGTTTTGTTTGAGGTCAGATCAGATTGTTTTTCTAAATCAGAACATATTCTGCCCCTGATCAGAAAAATTGACCAGATAGATTGATTTCTTTGGTGTAACAATGTTCTTTTTCCAGATCTGATCAAGAGCTTTTGATTAAGATTGTTCGAGATCAGGTCATGGTTCTGTGAGAAATCAAATCGGTTTATGCATGTAGATCAAGAGATTTTCTCAAATCAGGGTTATGTCTGAGAGCAGATCCTGTTCTTTATCAGATCTAGAGCTTGTGATCAGATCAGGGTTGTTTCTGAGGCCCTGTTTGATTTGATCAAGAGCTTTGGATCAGTGTGAGATCAAATCTGATGTGTGATTGTGTGCTCTCCAGGGTAATTATAAAGACACACCAGGGTAAGAAAGGGAGTGCTGATGGAGCAGAGCAAACACGGGAGTGTAATTCATTTAACACATCTAAATTTCCCACAGGGATGATTAAATCAGTCGATTGCTGGAACTCAAGACTCCAACTCTGAAAAAATGTCCTCTCACACACGGTGCTCCTGAGTTTATCTTCCGTCGAATACCAAAGTATCAACTACAGTTGATAAAATACTAAACAAAGTGAGAGAAATGTTGAAGTATCCTCGAATTTATATATACAAGTTATGAACTAACTCTTTCTAACATCACAGCTATCACCAGCAGAGAGGGAGCTTCAGCCTTAAAGAGCTTCCAAACTCATTAGAGATAATCACAATATTAAACAGCACCAATAAACTCACCACAGTCAGATCCTGGGGTCATCCACTCCAGAGAAAGACTTATCCGGAGCAGTTGGGTTGCATCTACTCGACTAGAATCCTCGCCAGCAGCACGCGATGCATTGGTTATATTTGGGAGGCGTGGCTACATACGATAGCCCCGCCCCGTCTGGATCAGGCTTGTATTAAATTTGGAGCCATTGTGAGTCCTAATATAAACTACCTTCTACAAAGATGAATTATATACCAATTTTAACACAGGATGTTATCATGCCACCTTTAACTTTTACAGTGAAACCTGATTCAGACGATTCTCAGACTGAACTTAGATATCCCCCGGAACCGGACTCCGTTGGATCAACCAAATTAGATTGACCCTGTAAAACAAGGTAACCTAGAAATTAAAGCCAGCAAAGAAGCAGGCTATCAGAGCCACAGGTTAAACGAGATAACAGACAGATAAGTCCTGCAGCCCAGACCCAAAGTCTCAGGTTATTTTTGGATCCATGAGCAGAAAATTGCCGGAGACAAGGGCAAACATCAGAATTAATGGCAAATGTATACGTTTTAAGTGTTGAACTGTCCTCGTTGCAGCACCTCCTACTGGATCCGATCTAGCATCTTTGCTGA